>VXBL01002178.1:7669-28218 GCA_013400195.1 Aramus guarauna
AATGAAAATTACAGCCTCCTCCCCTCCCACCGCCTTTTCCTTTTAAATTATGTCTGTCACTTTTATCTAGTACAGGTACAATCAAATAGAAAGGGGGAATCACTTGAGAAAAATCAACATATATTGAAAACACTTTTCCAATCCATGAAAGAAATCAATTACTCTAATGCTCTCTTTCCCCTCACATCATGAAGAACTTGTTGCATTTGTGGGGAGCAGTCCTCATTGTAGTTTTGCTGTAACTTAAGTGGTGGCAGAGATGTGAAAAATTAAGAGTAAGTTTTATTACAGTAGAAAAAACTCTTGGGCTGAAGTCTTGGCATGCAGAGGTATGTTGCGCTACAATTTCAGGAGTTTACCCTGTAAAATGTTATGTGCAGATAACTGTATATGCCCATGGTAGCAGACATAAAGCTTTAGCAGTATTGCTAATAAGTGGCAACATACTTAAGGACACGCACAGTTCAGTTTCCAGGCTAGAACACAGTATTTTTGCAATTTATTTGAACATATATATGGAAAGAAATTTTTTTTAATGTTAGTGAAGAATAACATATAGTACTAAGAAAACTTTTTTTCATTTGTGCTGAGGTGCTCCTCTTTGCTAATTGCCTGAGTTGATTGTGGCAGACCTTGGCTGCAGGAGGGAAGAGTGAGGTGCGAGCACTGGCACTCAGGAGTCCCAGCTGGTGTTTCACTGGAAAGTGGGAGCACTCCAAGCTGGGTTATGGACAAGCCACACCTATAAACTTTATCCTAAACCTAAGCAGGTAGTTAGCTAATAAAATGAAGAAGGAAACTACTGCAATTCTGCTGCATTGCCATTTGTTCCACTTACAGAAATTAAAAAAAAGATACAACAACCTTTTCCATTGTTAAGAAGGTGGCACGAGTGCTCATGACTTTAAGAAGCAGAGTCCTCCTGGTTCCACAACCATACGAAGGGACATGTACCCACACCAGGCTAAGGTGCAGCGTGTGCTAAGACCTCTAAGCATCTTGTCTATTACATATCAAACTCACTTTCCAGCTCTTCTGGTGCAGTTGGGGGTGTGATGTTGTTAAATCCTCTGTAGGAAGTTTCATGCTGTGCCCATTAATGAGGGAGCTGCTGGTCCCTTTCATAACATTAGTTGTAGTTCAGTTTCACCATAATTGCAACTCTCCTGGCTGTAGCGCCTTTCAAGCAATGGACAGTTTAAGTCCATATAATGTATATTTTACTGCAAGAATGAACTCAGCAGCCCTTCAGGCAAGCAGAACATTAGCCCTGGCAGCAGTGTTTTGCTGCAGGTGAGCTCACAAGTGCCAGCCCTTTTAGACACAAAGCTGCTTGCTTTCTATGCGTTTTCTGGGAGTCGATAAATTGTAGTGATATTAACATTACTGTAGCATATAAGACCTGGGTTAAACTGTTGACTGTGTTACTCAGGTTGTTTTTGAATTTGTGCTATGAAAATGCAGACGTGTGTGACTCCTTCACACTTTATGTAGGGGACTGGCAAAAGGCCTGCTGTTCAGTGTGGTCATCGTTGGGGTAGTTTGTTGTGTATCCAGATCGATGACTTGGAAAAATTAATATTGCAAGAATGAGTATTGATAAGGGTTTACAGTTAGCCAAAAGCTGATTGTGAGGTTTTCAGTTCTGGATGCGTGTACCCTCAGTGGGAGTTAACAGTGCATTTCGTTATTCTTATCCCTTTTAGCAACAGTGGGACTGTAATCTTTTAATTGTATTCAAAGAACATGTCTGTGACAAAGCTGCTTTAATTGTCCAAATGGATGGTGTCTATTAATTTGATACATTTATAGTTTCTCAAAGTTAGCACTTTTTAAAGGGCATTGCACCAGTGTGGTAGCTTGTACAGCAATAATTGATTCTGCTGTGAGCTTACAGCACCAAATAGTGGCTGTTTTACCAGCCAACATGTAACCTTTTCTGCTGGGACATTCAAGTGTTTGTTGGACTTCAGGTCTTTATGAAATGAAATAAAAAGTCCAAACCTTTATTATGATATGGTGGCTTTCAGGCAACAGCCCTTTATATGCATTTAGGCTCAATGTACTGTCTCCTCAACAAGGACGTATAACAGATTTTTTCCAAGCTTATAGCTACTCTTTTAAAAAGATAAAATCTTATTCTAGATCTTTTTGGGGAAAAAGACCTTTACTCAGTCTCTGTTGTGTTCTTAAGAACTTTCCTCATTTCTCTCCCATTTCCTTAAGGGTATTCTATTTGATCTAGATTATGATTTTACTTGAGATTTACAAGAAATAAATCTGTCTGCAAATTTGTAATTGCATTGCAGACACAACTTTTTTATGAAAGACTAAGAACAGAAAGCTGAATAATGTCCTTGCAGTATTGCAACAGTCTGTATCAGTTTAATTGTCAGTTTTTCTACAACAGGAAGTAATCATTCTTTTATGTAGTCAGTTAATATTTGTACCTTTAAACATTATGACGAAGTTAACAAGAAGAATTATGAAGAAGAATTAGTTATGTGTGAAGAATTATGTAATCATGAAGCCCATGGGCCATTTGGCAAAGAGAAATGAAGGAAAAGGGTTGACTTTTTTCAAACCTCTGAAGTATCTATGATTGCTATACCACTTGTTCAGTGACACATTGTGCTGAAATATGCATGAATGAACATCTTTTAATATTTTTTCCTAGAAGCAGCCTTTCCAATAAAACAGTTTGAACTAGGAAAAAACTTTCTTATCTCAATGTTTCTACTTAAGCAATAATGATAAAAATTAGATCTACTAGGAAAATGCTTTTTAACCTTTATTCTTAGCATAAATCAAGAGGCTCATTTTTCACAGTCTCTTTCTATAGAATTCAATTAAAGGTCAGATTTGTAATGGGGGATCCTAATTATTAATGTATTGCCTATTTTGAATTATTAATGAGTTGACATATTTGCATAATGGGTAAAGAAAATGCCTAAGAACAACTTTTATAGCATATGAAAATCCTTCAAAAATATTTAATCAAAGTCTTTTTTTGTGTCCTGGAGGTAATTTAACTTTTTATCATTATGTCAATACTTAGAAAATAAATTCAAAATATTTTACAGTTAAAAATTAGTGTAGTTATATATCACTAAGCAGAATTAATCTTGCTTTGAGCTAGTATACCAGTCATAAATTGGGAAGCTTCAGACTGGGCAGATGTGTGAAAGGAAGATGCCATCACATGCTGGATTGAGCATTTTGTTTTTTCTTACAAAGGGCAACAGTAGTTTAAGAATAGTAGAATTTACAGGGCCATAACAATGGAGACAATCATGTTAAGCATTAGCTTAATATTTTGTCATAAATTATTTCACTGTAGTAAAACACTGATGGACTTCATTTGATTGACTGAGGCCTAGGACTGGAATAATCTGTATGCTAGCTATGTAGTGCTGAGAATATATTTATTAGAGAATTATGAAAAGATCATAAATTTCACTGTGGAAATATTATTTATTTCCACATTTATGCACCAAAAGCTTACCAAAAGTGTCAGGTTGCACCACCATATCAACCATCAATGCTTGCATGGTTAAAATGATTAAGTGTAGCAGAATCTTATGATGTTTCCTACCTGGGAAATTATACAAGGTATTATGTAGAGTGAAGGGTGTATTTTGATGGTAAATGAGTACATATTTTGTATATTTTCTTGCTATAAAATAGGCTATTGTATGGACAGGTCAAAGTTTGTCCTTTAATTTTGCTTTTATGACTCAATTTACTGCAGTAGATTATTGTTCATAAGGCAAAATTTTACTCCTCGCTTTGCGTAACAGTTTTCTTGTCATAAAATGGTGTTGGGAAAAAAAAAAAGAACTTATGATTGAATTTTTTATAGGTAGAATGTTTTCCATATTTACACAACTGAGACATTAATGGATGTTAGATACATGGACAAAACATTTGAATACACCTTACTATAATTTCTCAAAGGAACATTTTGCAGAGTCAAAGACACTTTATAAGATCAAAGATACTTCAGGTATAGATTTTTCTTCTTATTTAGAACTAACAGAAATGCAAAATCTCAGATTTTTTCACCCATATCTGTTATCATTCCATTCCAACCATTAGCTACTGAGTAACGCTCTGGCTTGAAGCCACTGTGAAGATCCTGTTTTGCGGTTACTGCTACCACAAACCACATTATCACTAAATGCTAAAGTCTATCTATAGGTCAAGGTCAGGCCAGGGAGATGATTGGGGAAGAAGGTAACTATCATGGAGCAGCCAGAGTACTCATTTGTATTATATCATCAAAGAAATCAAGTTGAAGCATGTAACTAAAAAAAACCCTCTATAAACTGTAACGGTGACGTGGTTTAGGCCCAGCCGAGCACCACGCGGCCGCTCGCTCACCCCTCCCCTGGCGGGGGGGGGAGGAGACCGGACAAACAAAGGCAAAAGCCTCATGGGTTGGGGTAAGGACAGGTTACTGGGACAGCAAGGGAGAGGGAAACAATCAACAACAGTACTCATAACAGATATACACAATGAGTGATAACAGAAAAGCAATTTACCGATCCCACGACCGACCAGACCCTCAGCCCACTCTGGAGCCACGCTGAACCCGCCCCTGCCCGACCAGCCCCCTTTTCTGGTGAGCATGGCGTCACATGGGATGGAATAGCCCCTGGCCAGCCTGGCTCACCTGGCCTGGCTCCTTGTGACATTAACATTAGCCAGAACCAGGACAAATGGTCATGTATAATGAAGGAGTCTCACTTATAATCAAGAGGACTCTCTATTATTGCTTAATAATTGGCAAAATTGCAATACTGTCTCCTCTCCATTCATTGGCAGATATCTTGCACAGCAGGACCAGTGTGATCAAATAGCACCTTTTGCACCTGACCTAGCGTAAGCAAGGGACATTTCACAAAGTGGACTGCATAGGGTGTTTTATAGATGGCATAAAGCCTGTTCAGTTTTCACTTCAGAAGGCAGCAATTCAGGATGTAATTGTCACTTGGCATAGTTTCAGACATAAAGAAGGACCATTGAAGATAGCGGGAAAGGGATCGAGGATCTCAGTGACACCAAATCTGTGCATGTCTTGTTAGTGTATTTCTTCCAGATAGCAGTGTCCTGTAACTTGTAGGCTACCCACAGTCTTTTTCCAGGCAGAGTCATTCTATTCTTGTCCATTCTTCTGTTTCTTATATTGTCACCTGAGCACGTTATAATGACATCTTAAATATTGTGAGTAATATTCATCATGAATAGGTCATCGGTTCAGTCACAGGATGAGAGAGGGTGAGAACAGGGAACTCAATGAACCTTCTATTTGATGCAAACCTCAAAGACTGGAATGGTTCTGTGCCAGTTTGTGCTACATGAAGCTCTTTTAAGATGAAAGAAATAAAGACCGTGTTTTCAATTACCCCTCTCCACAGAGCAAAATTGTACATCTATTCCACTTAGGGATCATGGAAATCAGCTGTGCAACTTCCTGTCCCTCTTCAGGATAACTCAACGGAGCAATTCTTTGTAGCACTCTGCAAAACCATACCTGATGTGTTTCATTTCATGAACCTCACAAGATTACTCCATAGGTCTCAGTGCTATGTAACTTCAATTACTGATACTTAGCAAATTCTTACACTCAGCTGGTGGTGTGAGGTGATTTAATCTGCTTGCTTTTAATTACATCCCATATTCCAAATGAAGTCTTATGTTTTCTTTTTTTGTCCCTCCCCTAATGTCTCCTTTTACAACATGTCAATCCCACTCTGCTTGGTAGTTTCCATAAATTTCTCTTAACTCCTGATGACTTGTCTGATTCTTCAGGTTATTGAGGTTCCCACACCAGTAAAAGGGACAGGAAAAAAAAAAAAAGAAAAAAAAAAGAAAAAAAAATGTTGACACTAATGTCTGGAGCAGGCTTCTGCAAAAGAAGCTACTTAAACTACCCACATAATCTTGAATATAACATTAGGATTTTCTGTACCAGACCCCACCTTCTGTGTTAAGCTACAGCTGCAGAACAAAGTTGGAAAACCACATGGGAGTAAAAGAAAAGAATAGAATTCAGACTGAGAAGATGATCTTAAATATGTTTAATAATGCAAATAAAATCTCCCCAAGACATAGGTAAACAGCTTCCTATCATAGAGCCTGTACTGCTGGCTCTGCATTGCTTTTGCCTGGGGTCTCAGGAATGGAAAGAAAATTTAGAATGATTAGTTCTCAACACAAAAGATCATTGCCTTGGTTCGTATTACTAGAACTCCAAGACTCAGTACCAAGTTTCACAAAGTAGTAATTAACCCACTTTGAGACAGAAAGCCTGAAGGATAGGGAAGATTAAAAAAAACCCACAGCAAAAATGTGTGAAGACATATATATGTGGTTAGTAAATTATAGATATTAAATAAATAGTTACAACTGAAAGAAGGGCTCAGATGAAAATATCTGATTTGTGCTGGAATAAAGCTGAGAAAAGATGATTGGTATTGTAGCTATATCTGAGTGAGTGCATAGTTTGAGTTAAAATTGCAGTGATCTAAAGCCTGCAATTAGCTGGGATCTCTGTTCTTTTAGTGACTATTTACAACTCCTGAGAAGAAGAAGAGAAGAAAAAAAAAAAAATGAAGGGAAAAGGAAAACTTGATATTTCCGGAAAGGAAATTGATAATAATATTTCCTCCTGGTGGAACTTATACCACCTTGTTTTACTTGCTTGGTAAATACATTCCATTGCAAGAAATGTTCCACCAAAGAGTATTCACTTCAGAGAAATGATAATGATCTCAAAAAACCTGGTCTGTGACAAACATGCTCTAAAATCCCGCTGCACTGCCCTGCTGCAGTTTCATTTACACTTGCTGCCCATCAATAGTGAATGCAGTTCAGTTAATCACCTACTCCCCTTGATGAGGGCGGTTGCTATTTCATAATTGTTATGAAAAATAAAGGGCACACCTATTAAACTGATTATTTTTTTTGTGTTTGGTTAACTCTGACCTTGTTCTGCAAGAACAAATATCGGTAGGGAAAGACAAAGATAAATGCTTCCACATAGCGTCTTCCCATAACAAAGCCCTGTCCTATAAATGCCTGTGGAACCACAAGAAACTTAAGCTGGTAGAATAGCACTCACAGAGTGGCTATCAGTAAATGACTTGTTGAAAATTTAATTCTCTGAATGCATCATGTGGTTTAGGAGGACAACATATTCTAGAGCGATCTCCCTTCCTTATGCCGTTTACTTCTGGATGACAGCACTTGCAGCTCTGGGACTTTGTTTGCCCTGGGCACTGCTGTGTCTGAGGTTATGGAGGCTGGAAGCTGGTGGTGTTGTAAGGACAGAAGCCTTTGGTGGGAGTGAGATGTACTAAAATTGTAGAATGATTGACGGGTACTTTTAAAATTTTAAAAAAATATCCCAAACCCTGTTACATAAGTAATGTACTTGTTTAAGTAACCGTATCAACACTTGTGAAAAGTAAGGAGTCAACATAGCAAAACCAAGATAAATACAGACTTTGTAGCTCAGGCTTAACCCATGCAAAGGACTTGTGGTTTGGGAATTAGCTAGGATTAATATTCAGTGGGCAGTTCTTGTGTTGGAAATTGTCAGTAACATTGCTTGTTAGCGATATTGGAAATGACTGGTTTAATGATATTCCACTTTTTGACTAGGCATGTGGTTGGTGCCACCAGATATAAATCAAGTAATAATTTGCTGGTCATTTTCAACAACATTGTTTTCTATCTGTAGTCCCCTTTTGTCTTTCTTAATCTTTTTTTGCCTCTCCTCTTCTTCATCAGAGCTGCTTGTGACAGACACTAGGATTTATGATCAGTGAGTACTAATGCAATTCAGGACTTTGGAGTTGTAGAACAACATGAAAGGATAATGAGGTGGGTTTAAGAAGTCTCTATGATAAACAACCCAGTCTCTTAACACTGGTAATTATTACATTGGTAATTATTTCTGGATGAGTAGTAACAGAAGAGAACATTATTTAGAGAGTGGATAGCTGCATCCTGAAACTTAATTGTTCACAGAGTTTTAAGGAGCAGCACGTTTCACAAAATGGTGAACCAAAACATTCTATTGAGTATTGTCAGCCTGAGTATCTTATGCTTCATATAAAATGTGTTTTTTCTGCCATTGTAAATTCTCATAGGAATTTTTAAAACACAAATTATTTGTGTTTGAAACATACATTTTGGGTTGTTTGAAACTGTATCTGAAATATAGACAGCAGTCATTCCATCATAAAGCCAGGGACAACTCAAGATCCAAACCTGAAACTACTCGAACTTGTGGAAACTTTTCTACCACATCCAAATCCACGGTCCTAATCCACATGTGCCTGACTAAAGGGGTTTGCCTGTGAGAGACAAACTACTCTTGATCGTGCAATGTACAAAACCAGAATCTGAATTTTGCTCATTTTGGATATCACAACTTGTGTACTAGAGCAATGTTATGAGGAGGCAGTGTCCTTACTGATTACCACTTCACTTTTTTCCTCAGTTAGTAGCCTGCCCTACCAGTTGTAGCCACATTCACATGCAAATCACAATTCAGCAGCACAGTTTCTTAAAGTAGGTGTTCTAGGGGCCCCAGTGCTTCAGGTATAAGCAGTCAGTTCTTGAAGCTTCTCACAGCTTCATGTTTTTTTCTTATTCTAGCCACTAGAGGGCAAAAGACAAAATAACTTGGACACGGTATTAGGGACACCCCCCCGCCCCTGACCACCTTTTATATAGTTTTATGCTATGAGTATTGAAAGCTAAAAGAGTAAAGCAGAGAGTAGAGTAATATCTATAAGGGTTGGGGGTTTTTAGATGGACTTAAGATGTCTTATATGGGACACAAGTTTGCTATTTTCTCACAAGCTGAAAAGAGAAAGAAGTAGTATGTTTTGGACACACTCTGAACTACATTTATAGATGATTATGAGTTCAACGTCGTGGGTGAAAATGCAGTTGCCACTAACTTAACAGCAATTTCTCTTAGGGATATGAACAGGTTTTCTGTATCTTTTCATAGCTGCCTCCAGAGGTGTGCGGGGTACCTACCATCTCCCTGCAGCTGTCCTGCTTCCATGAGAAACCTGAAAAACAACTGCAAAAACTGCAACTAATTTTCAGTAACTGATTAGCAAAGAGTTTTGATTTCTTCTTATCCAGTGATAACATGTAAAGCTTCTACAGCTCACCAAATACAGATCTTGAAAACATGGCTTTGAATTCTCCAGGCACTTCAAAAGACTCTTTCACCTGCTACAACAACTTGATGATGAAACATTTGCTTCCTATGCAGGTTGTTACTTATTCTCTTGTAAGCATGGAAACTGCAGGTGGCAGCTTTCCTCCTAAGATTTAAGTCACTCCCCTTTGGTGGTGTGTTTTTGTTGTTGTTGTTGTTTTCTTTTTGTTTGTTTGTCTGGATTTTGTTTCCTCCTCGTAATTACAGCAGAGCCTATAGAAGAGAGAAATCTTGAGATTCTGCAGAAAATCTGCATTGCAATATGTTAATCCCTAAGGTCAGGAGAGGAGACTCCAGACTTTTTCCCCCCAGAAAAGCTGTGCTTTATAATAATTGTTACTGTGCATCAACATCATCTCTCAAATTCTATTTTTCTCTCTTTTCAATCTGCTACATATAGCTGAAAGATCAAAACCCCACAACTACCTAAACAGAGAAGTCCAGATGCACCTTGCAATCAGTTTAAAAATAATATTGTAAGAACTCCTGGCCTTTATCTTTACTATTTCACTCTGTGCCTCATCCTCACTTTTCAACAGGTATAAAAAGAATTTATGATCACTCTTGAATGTTCTCTTCATTTGCACAGTAGTTCATCACAAAGTTTTTAATATTTAGCATTGGTCTTCAGCATTTGTTGTACTTTTTGAGCATCAGAAAATGCTCATTAATACCCCTCCTGACCCCAGCTCTTAGGTATATATTGGTTGTAGTCTGATTTAGTAGAAAGAACGATCTGGTAATACTAATTGAAGATCCTCTAGAAGTATTTCACATACTGTCTAGGTCCCTTTACATTGATTTTGATATTTATTCTTTTCTCTATAATGCTTATTTTAGTAATTATGAATCATTATATCAAAAATGAATGTGGGTGATATCCCTGAAACATCAACTTTTCCATATTGTTACTTTCAAAAGCAGTACAATAATTTTAGGCTCAGCATTGTGAACTTTTAACAACAACTTCAGGATCAGCATTGTTAACTTTCTTGTGCAGGTTCAAGTTCTGATGAAATACTGTGTGAAGCAGTCCTATTTTTTTACAGATATTTTTCGTCTTCAAATTTGCTTCAATAACTAGGTATCACAGTAACCTATAGGATGTGACTGATTAGTGGTTACTCTTGTGACCGTCATCCTTCTCTTCTTGCTTTTGTGTTTAATTTTTCCCTCCAACCTCCTTCCCTCCCTCACTTTTTTTTTTTCTCCTTTCCTTTTAATCTTCATTCTTCTCTCATTATTCCTTCTACTCACTGGTGTTTTTTCTGTACTGTGCTCCAGTTAGTCTTCTTCATCTTGTGTCTCTCCCTAATGAGCTTGAATTTCCTGGCTGGAGTGATCACAACACAACTGGCCCAAGGTTTTCCTTCCCTGGCTCTCACAGCATTTTCTTATGGCTGGACCCTTTCTATCCTCCCCTAATTGTTGTGGGTTTTGTTCTCACACCTCGGGTGGACCCAAGAGCAGAGCAAAGTGGGACCATTTGCTAGGCTGCAAGACTGATGCTGTAGTAGGAGCAGGAACCGTCCACTAACCTGCTTGGTGAGGAGGACTGTGGAATTCGTTTGCTTTAGTAAAGGTGACAGATGGATAGGCAATCTCTCATGGTGAATTAGAAAAATAAATATTATCTGACAAATATTTGAGGTTATTACTACTCCAACAGCAGAACAAGTCAGAACTCTGTCTATATCAGTCTCTGTGCCCTTATCTGCTGTATTTTTTCTTTTGCTAATCGTCCTTAAAAATCTCTGCTGTCTCTAAAGCATTTAAAGAGTCTTGTACGTGAAGCCATTCATACCATTTAAAAGAATGGTTCCCCAAGACCTATCCACAGATACCCAGCTCAGAGTACAACTAAGGAACAACATAGGTTGCTTTCTTCAGCTTGCTGTGCACCTTCTTAATCATGTTTTCCTCACTAATTTGTGGAAGGGGATTTTTCTCTTCTGTCTCCATTATTTGCACTGGGTTTAATTAAACATATGCTATGATTGGGAGGTGGGTAAAAAGACAGTTGTGCTGCTATTTGAAAAGACAAGCTTGCTCGCTCGGCCAGTTTTCCCAAGCTTTCAGAGCTCTAATTAAAATCCACTGAACACATGAGCAATGTTGGCACAGTACTTTGGAAGTGTTTGTTACAACAGTGTCAAAGAGTAGATAAGGTTTTTAGGGGATTAGTGTAAGGTGTTTTGTTTCAGGTGGATTATTTCTAATGAATGGGTCCTCTTTCTTTTCTTCCACCTAGAAAAAAGGGTCTTATTTATTTTTTTTTAATTATTATTTTATTTAGAGGACTTTACTTTGTGAGCAAAATCATTTTTCTATTTGCAGTCTCTAAGATATTGTTTAAAAGATAGAGCAATAATGCTTCATCTTTACATTCCTGATTAATAATGAAAGCCTTCAAAAGTTTCTGTGAGTCTGTGAAAACCAGAATGTGGCTGCACACACTGGAGGCAGTGCTGTGATATCCAAAGAAACCTTATATATGCTGGTGAATAGAGATGACCGGAGTGCTCGTTCACTGTGTAACTCTATTCACTTTGTCCATTATGTGAATGAGATGTGAAAAAATAATTTTCTGTCTCTCCAAGGTATTGCTGTTCTGAAAGGATATGGAAAATGACAGCAATGTTTCCCATGTCCTTACTTTCAGTGTGGCTTGTCCTGTAAACATGCAGGGAAGGCTGAGTATTTGAAAATCAGGAAAAAAAAATAATCTATTTTACTGGAAGAGTTTAATGAGTCTTTGTTGTATATTACACTTTAAGCTGTATCTTTTAGCCTTCAAAACTATACTGACTAATTAGAGGTATGTGATCAGTGTAATTAGCTTCTGGCAATTAATTGCAATACATATTCATAGTTACATGGATATCATCTTCTGTGAAATGGTCCTTATAAAAACAGTAATAGTTGGTATGTCATTAGAGCATATCAGCAATTAATCCTCAAAATGATCAATGGAGAGAATGTCCTTTTCCCTCTATCTCTGGTTTATTTATGTGTTCCCATTAATTATGCCTAATTTTCTGTTGGCACTTTTCTTCTTAATGTAATTCAATTTAAGCATATCTTTCCAGAGACTTATTAATAGGTAGGGTCATTTATATTGTGTAGCACAAATATTTTATAATCCACTAATCTTGACAAAAAGGCAATGCCTTCCTCATAAAAAATGTATGAGGAGTAATGGTTCCCTATTAATAACTTATTAGGTCAGATCACACAGTTTGAAGTGTCTATTACACTTTAATTTTATCAGATTTCTTCCTTTGGAACCCGCTACTTTTTCTTTATCTTTTATTGAGATTATTTTTAACCCAACAGCTGGATCCCTTGCCAAAAACAGCTTCCTATGGCTGTTGTTTCTGTAGTACTAGCTAAGCAACCAGTTCTATGTACAGGGCTTTAGGGAAACTGAGTGATGCATCCAACAGCGGGAACTCAGGTTACTTTTCCACTTGAATTTTGTATTTTTTATAGCAATGATATGCCGATGCCACTGACTAGTTCAGCTTTCCTGGTGAGGCAGGATATTGGCTAGTCATTGCAGTTCTCTCTTGCTCATTAACCTCTGCAGATAATGCCCTGTCTGAGGATAACGAGAAGAAACTTCTTCAGAGTGTATATCTCTATTTCTAAAGGCAAAACTACAGCTCAGTGGGGTCCAATGGCCCATCAGGGGAGCCGAGGAGTGAGCAGTGCTTTGGAATAATTTTGCCCCAGTTTGAGGACCCACCCCTGTAAGCTACTCTCCCACATCCCTCTGGGGCTGGATTTGGGTCCCACAGCCATCCTGCTTCCCTGCTTCCAAGCAACATTAAGGAGACAGGCTCAGCTGTGTTGGTCACCTGTAAGCCCTTTTGGTCCGGGGACTTGTGACAGTGGCTGGTTCAAATGAGACAAAAACAGCTTCTTCAAAACAAAGCATTATTTATTCATTCACCCATGGGCACGTAGCATGCAAAGGAAAAAGACAAAGGCAATAATGGTTTACACACACTTTGCTCTTTCCTAACCTTTCCTTTGCAAGCTTTTGCTAGGCTTTGGAGAAGCTGACCATCCTGTAGCACTTTCTCTGTATCATTCACTTTCCCCTTGTAAGTTGGTCAGCGTTCACCAGCAGCTCCTGACAATTACTCAAACATAAGCTAGATTTTAATGTAGTTGTAGATTCCAGCTTTATTCTTGGAAAGATGTCCTTTTCCAGTCCTAGTGGACATAAGCTGGGACACCCACCAATTTCTTCCATAAGCTCCTGCAGCACTTTCTCTGATAGCACTTTATTCTTGCCATTACTTGATTCTTTTCATCTTTGTTTTCTGCCTTTGTGGACAACCTCCGTGGACAGCCTCCTGTAAGGCAGGATATACATAGTTTATTCTTTCAGGTTATCACAAGTGCTGCCCTGAATAGAGCATTACAGACTTCCACTTCTCATGTGAAAATGTGTTTCCAGGATATCTTTTTGCTAATTTTAAGGCTGCCTTCTCTGTTTCGGCTTTATAAGAAAGAATTGCCTTAGAAATTTGAGGTAGATTTTAAACACTTTGGTATGCCTTTTTGTTTTGCTTGTTTGGTGGTTTTGTTTTGTTGTTGTTGTTGTTGGGGTTTTTTGTTTGGTTTTTTGTTTAAAGTCTTGCAATTTTCTTAAGGAGTGAGCTGTTCCTATTAAGAGTAGTTGTGACTACAAAAGATGAATTCTTCAAGCTGTGAAACCTGTTGGGCAGGAAAGAATGCTCACTGCACCCACTCAGTGACGTTGTGGTGAGGTGCTCTTACTGTTTACTGTTGCTATGATTTCTGTAGGAACATTTGAGGATCACAAGTGGAACAGGAGAGTTGCCTGAATTTAATATGGAGCTTTATAACATGAAATACATGAGTATCTGTCAGTGTGACTGGAGGCATTGTTATCTGGGTATAAAAACCCTTTTCTGATTATCAAGCCAAAAAATATGTAAGGAAAAAATAGAAACTGTTGTAGAATATTGTGCAGCTTCTGCCACTGGCATGGGCAAAATCCATTTTCTAGCAAAATTTTATCTAAGGTAAAGAAGTTTCTGATTGAATATGAATCATATAATTCAGCCTGTATTAAGGAGATTATTGTTTTGGTTTCATGCTCCATAGCAGTGTTCATAAAAATATGTGCATGCTACTGGTATGAATGAAGTCCCTTCTGATGTTCATATTAGCAATGGCTGGTGTTGTCAAACAATTCAAATTCACAGAAAGGTCTGGATAATTAATGACAAAATGAAAAGGTTGTTTTGTTGTGTGGTTTTTTGTTTGTGGGGTTTTGTTTGTTTGTTTGTTTGTTTTAATTTGCAGCATAGGATAGAAGCAAATATAATTTTAGAATAAAATTATCTGTTATTAGCTGGAGGAATGAGCTGCCGGCAACCTCATGATGGCAAAAGTTTGCATCTGGGGTGAAATAGTCCCTTGCAACAGCACAAGCTGCAGCTGACTGGCTGGAAATCAGCTTTTTAGAAAAGCATTTGGGGAACCACGTGGACCCGCATGGCTGGCAGGTTGAGAAAAGTGATGCTTCCCCTGAATTTAGCATTTGTGAAGCTGCGTTTGGAGTACAGCCAGTTTTGGACCCACCGGTGCAGGAGGGATTTTGACAAACTGCAGGAGGGGGTCACCGAGGTGGTCAGAGGGCTGGAGCATGCAACGTACAAGCGGAAGCTGAGAGAACTGACTTCCTTCAGGCTGAAGAAAAGGTGCCAAATGGAAGACGTTAGTGATGTCTACACAACCTTTTGTGTGGTTTTTCTCTGAGGTGCACAGTGATGGGACAAGCAGCCAACACAAGCTGCAGCTAGAGAAATTCCACCTGGATTTAAGCTCAAATTTCTTTATGTTAAGAGTGGTTATGCACCAGGACAATTTGCCCAAGGAGACTGGGAGCTCAGACCCATTTAACACAGCTGGATGAGGCTCTGAGAAGCCTGATCCAGCTCTGAAGAGAGCCCTGTTCCTCTGGCTGATAATGACCTAAATTTGCTCAAAAAAAGAGGATTTCTGGAGCAGGTGTGAAAAGATAAGGATATGGTCAGGACATGGAAGTACTTTAAGTAAAAAGCTCTAATCCTCCTGCCTTTTACATTGATGTCATACCAGGTCCTCCCTGACTTTTCCCTTTAAACTACCAATGTTTGGGGCTTTTTCTGTGTACACTAGTGTATTTATATGGAGCCTCAAAAAGAGGAGCTCCAGCTGAGAGCGTAATGGCATCACATGATTTTTTTGTATTTAATTTTCAAATTTCCAGAACTTGTACTAGGAAACAAGTGAAGTTGCTTAAACAAGCAGTGTTTGATCAAATTTAGGAACAAAACAGGCAGTGATCGTAATCAGACAGTAAAATGAAATGATAAGTAAAACTTACTTCTTCTGACTCTCCCTCACTTCTTGTCTGGTTAGATCATTGATCTTTAGATAACTTTGCATCAAGATTTTAGTCAGATATAAACAGTTGATCTCTAGATAAAGCT
This sequence comes from Aramus guarauna, assembly GCA_013400195.1. Taxonomy (NCBI): domain Eukaryota; kingdom Metazoa; phylum Chordata; class Aves; order Gruiformes; family Aramidae; genus Aramus; species Aramus guarauna. The sequence goes on from VXBL01002178.1 coordinate 23,435, forward strand.
TTGATTAAAAAAAAAAATAAATCTTAGTTTTCTCTTTCCGGTTGGAGCAGGCTAGATAAAAAAGCCCACAACTTAGTCCTTATGCAATGATGTGAGGAGACACTCCTACTGCACCGTAAATGGAATAAAAGCCCTTTGTGTGTGTGTGTGTGTGTTTGCAGCATCAGCAGCTGCAGGCTGATATATTTGCTTTTCTTTTAAATGGAAGCTGTGGTGTAAAAATAGACATTGGTATTTACTGGAAGCTTAAGCCTGCTGAAGTTTTACAGATTTAGAAAGTTCACCAATCACTATCAATTAAAAAGGGCTCCGTCATTGTTGCATAAATTAATCAGAACAATGCACTCCACTACAGGGCCTTCTCAAAATATTTATTTTGAAAAAGTGTTACCAGATTTAGTTGGAGTGGTACTTATAGTAAGTCAAGGCTTTTAAACTGTTACAATTACAACTGGTTTTCTAAATATCTTATAAACTCAGCTAGAGCGCGTTGCCAGTGTCTTAGCAGGGTCCAAAAGGCAAGAACAGAAAAACAGTACCTAAAACCTGCTTTGAATGCCCAGAAGACTGGAAGCACATGAGATTCCCACAAGACTCTCTTAGATTAAAGATTATGACCTAGAACAGAAGTATTTGTTCTGCACTATTGTGAGAGAAAGTTACACAGCATTTACTGAGTATTCTCTTCCTGCAAATGCTTGAGCATAAAGAAAGTCTCCTGGATTGAGTTCCTCGATAGTGTCATGCCAATGGCAAGGCTTCTGTTAAGTTCCGTATTATCAGCTTTTCATTTGTTGCATGCATAATGTTTAGAATATTTTCAGGAATAGAAGTGTCATGCTTTGGTTCTGTACAGGCGACAGTGGCTTTATACAGAGTTCTTCAGAGGTGTGTATAGCTTCCTGTTCAACTGCGTAACTCATGACTTTTTTTGTTTCCATCGCTTATTATTTCAAAGGCTTCTTAAAAATTGTCAAAGGGAGGTGGTTTCTGTGCTCATTGTAGCACACTGTGTTAAAGCAGAGACAAAGCACAAGGACTTACAAGATGAGTTAGTGAAAGTCAGAACTGATAGACTTTTCTCGGAGATTTATTTAAAGCAATCCTTTGAGGCTGGATGCCATGGGGTACCAAAGTGGAAATGGTGCTACCTTTGCTAACAGTTGTAAGTGGAGCTGGGGAATTTGAATATGGCTCTTTCCTTCAACCTCAACTGCTACAAGTATCCTGACCCCTCTAAAATGGTTCTTTGAGGAAAAATAGAAGTGGTAAAGGCATTCAGCAAAGACAATTAAAGACTGTTGAAGGTTTCTATTAGAAAATATTCTGGATTGTATATGTAAAGGTAAAAAGTCATTATAAACCATTGAATTTAATCATGGAAAGTGCATTTACCTGATGGGGGCATGTATTAAACACACAGACACCCCCCCCCTCAAACATTTCCTAGCAGTTTTTAACATTATGGCTTGAGCTAAACCTGCAAAAAACCAATAACAGACTAAACAAAGATGAGAATACACGTAAGAAAGCAACAGCGCTCATAAGTAATGCTGTGGTACCCAGGAAGAGCAGCTTCAATAAAAACTGCATGAGCTGCAACACATCTAAATGAAGATAGGTAGTTAAAATAGTTTTGCAAATTTTCATGAATCATTTATCTGTACAGTTTTCTTTCCATCATAACAATGAAGAAAACCTGAAGATGTTTTTCACAAGTTTTTCCAAAAAGAGTGCATTCATATATGTACAGTTTTCCAGTATACATTTACAGACACAGAAAAACAGATTTACTAACCCACGTGTCAAAATTCTGTTGCTCAAAATGTACTAAAATAATGGTGATCATGAGCAAAAATCTTGTGGATTCAAACATTGTATTTATGACAATAGCCAGTATTGCAGGAAGCTACCAACTTATGTGACTATTTCAAGATGAGATCAGATCAAAGAGTGTGTGTGAGAGAGAAAGAGAAGGAAAGAGAGGAAGAATGAGATCGTCTATAGTTCTTTTAAGCAATTAAAGGCTAGGCTGTGCAGGGTAAGTACAATAAAATGGATCTATTATCTCTGCTCACAGTAGGAAGGCAGGAATGGAGCCTGGCCCAGGCCACTTATCAATGCACCTGCTAGCCGGGTTTATCTGATAAAAGAACAGTCACTGAAAGACTGAAACAGATTATTTATTCCCTTTCTCCCTATGCTGGGCCAGGGCCCTAGTATCCGATATTTGGTATATAGGTCCGCAAGACCTCACGATGTAGCACTGAGCAATGGAACAATGTGAACGTTTCTGGATTCTGGGGGCTACCTAATGGGATCACAGGAACAGGTGAGGCTACAGGTCTTTACCTAGAATATGTGTCAAATGATGTTCTTTGGATTTGCTGGTATGTTTTAGAGAAAGGAAATACAGGACAAGACTTATTTAAGCGATGTTTTAGGGAAGCAGTGTTTGCTTTAGCATATCATCCATTTTTCCTCTCAAAGATATGTTTCACCTGCCCTCAGAAATACAATCTGGTTATCTTATGCTCATAATGATTATTTAATATGGAGCATATTATTTTAACACATACCATTAGACCTTCACTTTTTGAAATCAATGTATAAGTCAGTACTTAATATGATTCAAGCAACTATGTCTTGAACTTCTGCCTTCACAAAGTCAATATTTAGCAAGATTCCTGTAATCTGTCCAGACTATTTACATAAGAAAATGTTATTTTCACTGCTCTGTTTGAGGTAGGAATAGACATAATAAGTTATCCAACTTTAAAAAATTTGAAAGGATAAACTGGGAATAACAGGCCACTTCTTTATTCATGAGCTCTGAAGCAAGCTGTCATACAATCTCAGCCAAGTCTACTCATTACTCAGTTATGTGTATAATATGAGTGAAATCCATGATGATTTGTTCTGCTTTATAATGGTACCTTTTTATAGGTTACATTCACAGAGGAGTATCAGTACTTTATTGTAACTTAAGATTTACAAATACATTATAGTGCTTGTAAGCACAGATTATAAAAATTTAAGACTGTGAAGACTTAGAACAATTTAAGGAGAAAGTAGACATTATGAAGAAAGTAGAAGCAGTAGTCGATCCCTGGCATTTCTCCTTCATTTTCATAATCACCTGTGAAAAACTTGGAAATTGCCCAGGTGCACTTTCACCTAATATACAAAGCAACTCATATTATCTCAAAATATCTTCTTGATCTGTTCACTGCTGGTTGTGGAGTTGGACCATCCACATATCTGAAGCTGATAAAATTCTTGTTACAGATCAGAAAAGGTGAGTGAAATTTTTGTTAGCATCATGACTTGACCTTCAATTACAGCGTTCGTGGCTGCAGTTTCCAATAGGTGCACTAGGCAATTCTCATTTTCCATTAACTTGTAGACAGAGTGATGTGTGTGAAAGTTAATGTTATTGATACCATGAGCAAATGACGGCACATTGTTAAAGTACAAACGGTTTGATTTTAGTACAGATTTTCCTTCCCCCCTCCCTGATATTCCTAATGCAGCCTAATTGCTGCCTCAAAAATCACCAAGTAGCCAATGGATTATATTCCTTTCAACTCCAAAATAACAAAAAACTGTTTGAAATATCTTGGCATTTCTATGCTTTGCTGCAACAATGGTCACAGGGGAAAAATGTCTCTTTTAACTAAGTCTTTAACTATTGTCTAATTTGAAATAGGAGCTGTATGTCTTAGAAAGATAAAATTGTTGGTGAATTCTGGAACACAAGGTCATGTAACTGGCTAGAATAGTTGAAGGATTACCATAATATTGTAGCAATATTACAGTTATTTCTGCTGCCGCAAAAACACACAAGAAACGAGAATGTTTCAAGAACTTTGCTCATAGAAGCTACAATATTTTATTTTAAAATAGGAATACTTTACTAGCTCCTCCATTTCTGTGCTGGCTTACATAAGTTTTCGCTTAGTAACTGAGAAAATGCCCCTCTCCATAAAGTACACTCATCAATGTGTGTAGCAAACTTACCTGTCCATTAATGAACATCAACTTTTCTTACATACATCAGTTTCTCCTCACTTGTGTTACTAGGGCACAAAGTCTTTTGTGGTAACTGTATCTTTAGCAAGGAAAGTATCAGACATGAAGCACAAAGTAGGAACTTTTCACCATCTCTGTATGTGCTTTGTAATTAGTTTTTGTACAGATGGGGGGTGGGATCCATTTGATCAAATAGTCATTTCTGGTACTTGAGCTGATTGTCTAGATTTTCTTTAGTCATTTTTTCTTCTGCAGAAATGCTCTGTTGCATGATTTCTCTCATCCTGTGTAGTTGCCTGCGGTCTTGAGAACGGCTTTAGAGAAATTTGGGGATCATTGTTTCAAATGGACACACCCTTAGTGTCTTATGGCTGGAATCTTCCTTTGAATTCAGGATTAATAACATTTACAATATTTACTGTTGTTTTACAAAAGTTTGATTAGTTTGATTCAATCTCTCCCTTATTGGTGTGATGAATAAAGAAAATCTGACATGCCACCTAAGTAAGGCATGGGTGGTCATGCTGAGACAAATTAAATGAGGTGGGCTGTTAAACTAGGTAAGATATGTTTGGAAAGATACATGATAGGTATAATCCTACAAGTGCTTAATATTGAGGGGTGCGCCTGTTGTCATGTCTATAATGCTCTGGCTTTGTTAAGCCTGCCTCACTGCCAGTGTGAAGTTACCAAGTATAAATTAAAAAAAAAAAAAAAAAAAAGAAAAAGAAAAAAAAAAAGGGTGGTTTTGT
>VXBL01002178.1:28279-60779 GCA_013400195.1 Aramus guarauna
TTTTTTTGTTTGCTTTGGTTTGTTTTGGGGTTTTTTGTGTGTGTGTTTTTGTTTGTTTGGGGGTTTTGTTTGTTTGTTTGTTTGTTTGTTTGTTTGTTTTAGCAGCTGGGATGCGTGTTTAGTAATATTATCACCTTTCCCTTGGCAGTTGTTAAGAGACAGAAATCTAAATTCTGAAAGCTGAGGTTCCGATGTATCCGGAAAATGACACAAAAAAACACTAGCTCGTATGAATTTATGATAGGCGTCACCAGTACCTAGCTGTTAAGTATCTGTGTTCGTGGTAAGGGTCTGTACAATTGAGTATTTGGTTGGATTGCAGCCGTGTTGGGTTGGAAGCCTCCTTCTTCCCAAGCGCTGTACCAGATGTCCACCATGTGATGGCAGCATTGTATCAACCTAGAAGAGCAGGGTTGCACTTAAAGGGGTTGTGACTGAGAAGGGAATTCTCTCCATTTTTCTTAAAATAAAAAAAAAAACCACCCAACTGTCGAGAATGAGTTCCTACAGTCTGGAAACACAGCACAAACAGATTTAACACTGAATTGTGTAACCCAAAATACTGTAATAGAAAGAAATAAAAATATTTGACATGCCATGAATACAGTGTGGATTTACTACTGAGACAAAGTTGAGAATTTAATGAAAAATATTTTCCCTAGTGATTGTAATAATAAAGTGCATGTGGTATACACAAATTACAAGCTCAGGATATCACTGCTAAAACTTGTCTTTCAATAACAGGCATTTATTAAGTTACAGGTAGGTTTTTTCACTGTTGAAATAACTAGTAATTAATCACTATTTGGATAGACTTTCATGTGGAAGCATCTGAAATCTCCAAGGGCTTCAGCTTTTCTGACATCTCCAAGGTGTTTTAAGGAGCAGACAGTACTGTTAACCTTTGGTGCCCAGTAGTGTGGCAGGCAATAATTTCTAAAAAAAATTCAAGTTTCAATGTTGTTTTCTTGTAATTAGTAAAATAAAATAAAAGATTATAGTGAATAGTTCCAGTTTATACACTTACACTATGCTTAAAATTAATAAGCTGGTAAATTATAAAAATTCCTCTCCCTCTCAACCTGGATTAGCTCTCAGCTCTCTAAAGAGAGCCTGAAAGTGCTATCAAATCAACCCACAATGCTTTTACCCGCACTGCCTTCCTTTGGAGGAAGGGCAGTGTAAAATCAACCCTGAGCTTGCTAGAGAAAAAGGAAGGATTGAAACAATGAATTTGTCCCGTTATCCCCCGGCTTTAGCAACATGCACATGTGTGACGCCCCTCTTGTTTGGTGGACCGGGATCCTGGGGCTGAGAACGTGTGGTGGTGAGCAGGAGGATTCCTTGGTACCAGCTCTGCAGTGTGTGTCCTTGGTTGCTTATGGTTTTAAACACACGGAAAGTCTTGCAGGGCTGCACTGAACGGGGCTCTACAGGGAATAATCTCAAATTATACAGATCGTAAAGTGAAGTCTCTAGGTATTTGCAATTATTCTGCGGAAGTATATGCAAATTAAAATCTGTTAGAATTATGGAGGAATATACTTTCTGTGAAATTGTATGGAATTTGTCTGGGGAGGAGCAAGAGGCACATCCTGCATTGCAAGTGTTTCTTTGATTTTCAATTTAAAGTAAATTTTGGCTTGGAGACACATGTAGGGGAATATGATGTTTATTGTCAAAGGTTTTTCTATTCTGGGAAGCTCATGGATAGTTGATTTACATATAAAACAATAACTTTTTTTCATTAAGGATCAAAGATAACATGTTCTTCTCCTATAGTTTTTGAAAGTTTTCCTTGAAACCAGTAGGTCATACTGCATTTCAGCTTTTATCATCAATGCCATAAACCAAATGTTAACCTTAACAGTCCTGACAAATTTGTAGTAAGTTTTTACCTGAAAAATGTGGTAGCACTAAAGTAGTTGTATCGGATTAGAAAGTATTATTCTACACACCACTGAACTGTGTTCTGCCCCATTTTAGTCTATGTTGTACTTTATCAAGAGGAAAAGAAGAACTCAAGACAGGAGACAATAATACCATAGCATTTAATTCTTGAGTTATATCAACTTATACCTCTCTAGTATAAGTTCTCTGTTGGAGTGTATATTTGCCACAGTTCCTTCCTGATGATCCTATCACAGAATTGCTTTTTATTTTCAAATAGCCAGTCAGAGCTGAAGAATGTTGACAAATAAATAAATAAATAAATACTGGATTAATGGATAAGCCATGACTGTAGGAAAGGGGGTACAGACTTTGGTTTTTAACAAGGTAAAAGAGAGATTACTTTTTAGATTTCTGTTTTGGACTAATCCTATGAGATGTCCAGTAAATATGCATTTAAAAATCATTCTAGGCCTAAATGAGTTACCAGTTTCATTGGTATTCCTAATGCTAAAGAGACGGGAAATTAGATTATCGGGTAGAACATAGCAATGAGATTAAGAAGTGCCTGAGTTTAAATTTGCTATAACTGTGTGTCTAGATTGGAACAAGCTCACTGTGTCTAAACTTTTTTAGTGTTTGCCCACAGGAATGAAGATTAATTAGTAATATTTGAAATACTTTGAAAGACCTCCTTGCCATATGAAAAAAAAACAGTGCATGACTACTATTCAGAACTGAACATTGACCATACTTTTCCACAAAATAATTTTCATTTTAAAAAGGTTTAGAAAGCAATTGTGCACCAAAATGCTAAAGGCCCTTTTTAATAGGCATTATAGTATTAATTACTGTTCATCATGTGATTGAAAAGTTGGGCAGTAAATATTAGGTGACTTGGGAAATATTTCAAAGGAGACTCATATCATGTTTAAGAGCAAAATTCCCTGAATTTTCACTGATAATTATCTGAAAAGTATGCCCAGCATAATTTATTCTGTAGAGATTGTCATTCAATGAGCTCTGGTGTCTGAACTTCCCCTTACTCTTAAAATGAGTTTCCAGAGATTTCAGTTTTAAATCAAGTTAGAGTTGGCACATTGTGGTTTCTTTTCTAATTTTTAACATTTCTAGAATTCATGTAATGTAAATTGAAAAAAAAAAAAAAAAAATCCAGATTTGCTCCGGATTTGAGTTTTGGGGTTTTTAGGCTGCTATAATCTTCCATCTGGCAATGGTTCAAATGTGTGTTGTTATGAATATGGTGCATGTGAAGTTGCTTTTGATATCACTGTTTCATATCTATCTTCCAAAATCTGATTTAAGATGGCATAAAGAGCCACAAAGGTACTGAGTCACCTACAGCCACAACTAATATGAAAGGTTCACTAAAACCCGTATTAAAATTGAAATGTCAGTTCAGATACGGGCTCTGCCAGAAGTTTTCTTATTCAAAGCCTGTGCTTTCACCTGTTTTTTGTGACCATAGTGTAATGTTCTTTGCCTTGGGCTGGCTATTCATACTGCAAAGAATTTGGTGCTGTTTTCCATGTGTTACAGCAACAACTCTCACTCTTAGAAATACCAGGTATTGACTAAGATGGATTAGGGGTGAGAAGGGAGAGAACTCAGACTCAGAATATACAACCTGTATTTTGTCTGCCTAGAGATTATTTTTACTTTTTTTTTTTGTCACACAATTGTCTTTTTCCTTTCTCTAAACAATGTTTGTATTGTCCTGGGTGAAAATAGCAAGATGTAACCTTCTTATTGTTGTCAGCTCAGAAATTGCTTTTTATTATGGGACAGTAATTTTTAATTTTTTTTTTTTTTTTTTTTAAACCCAGTGTATTAGTGAATATCAGAAAAGGAGTAAGGCTAGCCAGCAACTTTCATCCCTCTGTCTAATTATGTGTGTTGTTTCTGCCCTTAAATACCTATTTCTGTCCTGGTTACCTGACAGTAGGTTTCAGAACATGCTGCTGATATCATTGGTTCTTGCCAAACCAGAAAACACGATTGTCTCTTTTCCTACTTCTTCCCACTGTAATGCAAGGAAATTGAAATAAAAAATCCCATGTCCCTCCTTTTACAAAGGAAAACCACACTGAAATATTTCACTTTGTGTGTTGTTGACATTTTCTGACTCTGTTGAGTCACTGCAGCAAACTGTGAATGATGATGTGTGAAATGAAATGTCCCTGCCCAGTGCACAGCAAGAATAGCACTATGAAATCCTTGCCCTATTGCGCTATTTGATATGTGCTTTTGTCTACACTATATTGTATCTAGATATGCAAGGCTGTCTTTCTAAACATTCTGTCCGATTTTTACCTACATGCCAGGGTTTTACTTGCTTAGCAGGTTTATGCAAGTTCTTCATCTAAAACATTACCTTGAAAAACTTTTCACACGTGTTCAATTTAATTTTTTCTTTAAAAGACCTCAAACATCGTCACCCACCTCCAAACAAGAACCCCCTCCTAACAATTTGCCACCCCAACTTAAAAGTGAATCAATTTCCTGTCTACATTTCCTCATTTTCTTTTCAGCTGCCAATTAATTATCAAGTCTTTAGAGGATATCATTAAAACAACAGTAGAATCCTTCACATTATCTGGTAATAATTTTATGTAATTTAGACTAGATCTTTTCCAAATACTTTAAACTAATTTGGTTAATGCAGTTCTTGGTTGTTTTGTGTTCCAAGACATTGTCAAGAAAATTTTGTCTTTTGAAATAAAAGTTATATTTTCTGAAAATTATGCATAGTTATGAAAAAAACCCCCAAAGTATAAGCCTAAAACCTCACACTGTTATAATAAAATATGCAGATGAGCCAATGGTTCTTCACTACTTGCTGCAAATTTTACTAAATTCTTCATTTATATACTCCTCTGAAATCTGCTGTCTGTAACTGACTACCTTGAGAATCACTGATCTTTCAGTCTCTCGCTTTCACTTCTTGCAGGCTACAACTCAGCACTTTAGAAAATAAAGTGAAAAGAAATAACAGAGCTGCCTAGATAAGGTGAGTTACCAACTATGGGAATCCAAATTTTCCAAGTATCTTGGTCAAATATTGCAAATTAGCGTGCAGCCTGCCTTCATGGCCTGGATGAAGTTCCATAGGCTTTACATGGTCATCATGTTCTGTTATGTCATTTGTCTTGTACCAGCTACTTTGGCTACTCAAAATTTTAGCTTAGTCTTTTCCTGTTTTACAAGAACAGCTCCTCCTCCCGGGAGGTCTGAGCAGTGAGACAGGGCAGCATCTGGAGGGAGAAATCTGAGACAATTGCCCTAACCCTCGAACTAAACGCTGATGATGTTATGGGGAGGTGAATCTTTTGTGCAGGATTGCGGGATTAATAAGGAGAAATTTCAATTACAGGTGTCTGGTAGGAGTCTTTAACTCCTCCTAGTTTTCCTCTTTGGAAATCTGCAAAACTTCTTCTTTTCAATTTTTTACTCAGTGTAATCTCTCACTTGTTCTGTTGTCTGAACTACCTGAAATAGGTGGGAAGAATAAGTCTTGGTACAGTTTTCCACTGCCAGCAGAATAGAAATAATCAGTTTCTCTGAGTTTTCTGTAAGAAAAAGCAAACTACTATTTCCGACACTGAATAACTGAATGTCAGTGACTGTTGTACACAATGCTCTAAATCTGCTACTCCGGCATTGCATGTTATAAGAAAGCATCAAATATTTTCACATAACTAGGTTAAATCCAGGAAACTGTGAGCTTTAATAGAATTACTCTTAAAAGAATTTGTAATTTGTTCTACTTTCAATTTCATGAGACTTTTAAAATAAACATTGTTTTCTGTTTTGAATCCTAATCCCTCCATAGACATTTTTGTTCTAGGTGATTCCTTATTGGAACCATAGTGTACTGAAAATAATTAAGTAAATAACATTTATAAATCGAGGCTAGCCCAAAGGAACCCACTGCATGCCACAGAGAAGATAGATGTCTAGAGGCTTCTGACATGACAAAGCTGATAGAATGATTGTTTTTTTTTTCAAAGTTAGGTATATTGACTCTTATGTATTCATTGCATTTTGATTGGCAATTTGTTCATTACTGTTGCTTTTGAATCTCTTTTGTGTGAAAATGAGAAAGCACAGTATCACTAACAGTTATCTTTCACCATTATATACATGAAAGAGGTAATTCTGAAGTTTTCACAAAACATTAAAAACACACCATTACTGTAATCTTGTACAGGCAAATAGAATGAATTAAAAACATTGATTATGCAAATTAAAACCCACAGTAATTTCTAGTTAGCATTTCCAGGTCAGAATTATAAATCCCAGTGTGTTCCAAACTTATGCACTTTTATTAAGTTTTCATGATAAATTTTAAATTACTCTGAATTGAAAAATTAATTGTAATTGAATAATTTTTTGAACAGTGTGCAGTGGGATTGCTGAATTCTAATCAATACTAAGAAGGCTTTCCATCAGGTTCCCTAGAGTACCTGTAGTATAACTAATAAAATTAAATATTGATGTCAAATGTCTTTTACGATGTGCATGGGATTTCACTCTTCAACAGCATTTTCTCTGGAAAAATGAATCTGCGGTGGTTCCTTGCTAAATGCAAGCACGTAGACTTCAAAACACTGGCAAATCTGAGATTCTGCTCCATTATATCCATCTAGTGTTAGATCCAGAGATGGGAGCTATCTTATTGACTTCAGTGCTCAGTTTATCCGAAGAGCATGATGAGATGGCAGGAAGATTTGAATATGTGCTTAATTCGGTGCTTGTTTAGCACTCTGAAAACTCTTGCAGAATTAGGATTTGCTTGCTCTTTTACTACACCATTCAAAACTTCCATTATTTCCACTGTAAATTTTAGACTGTAGGTCAGATTGTTGCATGCCTCAAGATCTGCCTTGTTGCAGCAGATAGCGGGAGTCATGCGGATATGTACAATAGTGTAGCAGGCTTTTTTCCTTGTTTTCTTCCTTAAAGCTCCCTCTGACAGATGATAGCCCTCTCCCTAGTGTGCATCCGGTAAGAAGGACACAACAGATAACTATTGCCAAAAGCTGACGTTGTGAGTTGATTAATCAAAAATACATTGATTTATAGTTTTTATGACTCTTTCGAAATTCGCTAAAAGCATTGTATGATCCCTTGTATAACTGATTTATGAAGTCTTTCATTCAATATGATGTATTAGGTACGTGCTATTGATAGTTTCTAGCATAAAGCAGTACATACCTGTGCTTTCATTCAATATAGCAAACTACATATCCACTAAGTGCAAAAAGGGGTGGAGAAGCTAGAAACTAATTTATATAGAGAGTAAAGGATAGTAAATATTTATATTTCGATGTTTTTACTTAGAATGTTTATTTATAAAATCAGCAAGATAACACACTTGTCCTACATTATATCTAAAGTATATAGATAGATAGTAGATATATAGTATATAGGCTCATACAGATAATGCATTTAATGAATATAATTATCAAGGTTGTTGCTGTATTGTTTGTTTATCTCACTGCAGAAAATAATATTTTACCACAAATATTTTGTGGAATACTACTAAATTCTCCAATCACCTGGAAAATATTTATAAAACCATTATCACATTAACTGTGCCTTAAAATACTATTCATCTGCATCTTAGCTGTGGACTGAACATGTCCAGAACAATGGTTTAGTATTCTCAAATCTCACTATCATGTTCTTCTTTCACTCATCCACTTTTTAAAAAATTAAAACATTAGCTATAACAGAAAAAGCATATGCCTTTATTTCTGTAGCCTAACAATAAAGAGGTAACCTAGCATAAATAATAAGCCATATAGCAAATTTTGAAAAATAGCAATGCCCTGAAGTCTTTATCAAAGCATAACACAACATCCCACAAAGGAATAATATATTATTCCATTTCATCTGACAGACCCCCTTCCTCCTCCCACATATATCACAATCTCTGCATCATGGATCCTCTGTCCTACTTCCTCTTTGACTTTTTTTTTTTCCCCCAGCAGCCCTTTTTCAATTTCTGACTATTCATTCTTTTAGAATGATAAAACCCCACTGTCTGTTGGCTCAGTTTGGAGCTTATATCTACTTTCATAGCAATGAACAAGGTAACTTCCCTTTCTTAGTGCCATGTTCTCTCTCCTCTTGCTGATGTATTTCTTACTGATCCGAACAGCAGGTGGGCTCCAGTGACGGTAGCCTTGCTGACAGGGGTTGGGTAAGCCAATGACATTTTTACAACTGTCTCATGTGGACTGCCAAGAGCAGTATCTCTTTCATTGCTGTAACTGAACAAATTGTTGGGATCTTGAAGCATTATTTTTTTTTCAGGGAAGAGAATGACAAATCCACAAAACTGCAGTTGTGTTGGAGAGAACCTAATATAAACTATGTTCTTTTGTTCTATTCCCCCACCCTTGAGAAAGATGAATGAGAGTCAAAACACCCAAATGTCATTTTCATGCTTTTGGTAAAAAAGCATTTTAGAGATGGGGTAGTCAGAAAAACCAACATTGTTTCCATACCTCTGTGGTTTTTTGATGATACATATCCCCATTTCTGTTCTGGAGCTCACTGCTAAGATTTGGACGGAAAGTGAAATCTTTTATTAAAAAAAGTTCATTTTGTAGGAGTATCTTTAGCTACAGAGAAATATATTAATATAGCTCTGGTATTTTTCCACTCCGGAAGTTTGCTCAAAATATTATCTCTTTATCAAAGTGACTGTGTATGAAAAATAGTTCTTTTGCTATACGTAAGACACCATAATTCTCTGTTGTAGTGTTATCACAGATAACTTAGGCTGAGTAAACATTTTTCAACAAAATCTCCACATTCTGTTATGGAAAACTGAGACTTCCATATGTTAAAATGTATTGCAATAATAGTATATAAAAAGATCCATATAACTGAAAACTGGTTTAGGCTATAATAATATTAAAATGTTGATAATATTTTAGTAACATGAAAAAATTTGTTTTCTGCAATTTAAAAATTTTGAAGTTTATAGTTAGACATCTTTTCCATATTCCTCTGTGTGACACCTGCTGCTGCCCTACAGTGTACTGTATTTATATACATGAAGACCAACACACTCCCATTTCTAAAGAGACGCATTCTGCAAAACTGGTTTAACAGTGCAAGTACACGAGAGTGCTGCAAACTTCATTAATTTTACTGCGTCTTCTGAGGTCAGTGTAACATCACTGTCAGTTCTGGCTCCAAAATTCACAAGCTTCCATTTATTCACAAAAGCTGCCAGCTCCAGGCTGCTGTCTGATGAGATGGCCACCATCCCCTGCTAGCGTTGCACCTGGAAATAACCTGCCTCTTGCAAAGACAGCAGTGCCTTGCATTATTTTCAGCCACCTCATCCAGGACAAACTGAATGAACTGGAGGGAAACTAGTTTTAAAAAGGAGAATAGAAAGCAGGAGACAGCATGAAAAGCAAGGGAGAATGGAGGAATCAGCAGATTGTGACAAGTTTTGGAGGAAGAACTTGTGATGTGCATGGAGACATAAGAAGCAGAAGAAAGCTGAAGCAGTGAAGAGAGACGTGAAGGGAGAGAGAGCTGGAAAGGTGGACTGCAGAAGGATCTGAAGAGACAGGAGAGATTAAGGTTTTGTAGAAAGAGACTAGAAGTGCAAATAAGCATGTTGAGGAGAGTAAATACGTGGTATATAAGACTAGAGATTTACTGGGGTAAGCAGCCAGAAGACAGGATGAGGAGGAGCTAAAGGCAACTGAAGAGACTGAAAAGAAATGCAATAATATTGAAGGAAAATGTGCTAGTAGGTAGTTACTATACGCACATACAGTATACATATTTTTATTATCATCTTACCATTCTGCATAATATTAAGTGAAAGCAGAGTGGGGGGAAATGTGTAACAGGAAAGGTGGGATGCAGGAGAAGAGACTAGAGACTGAGAAGGAACTGGAAAAGAAGAGGGAAAACATAAAAAAAAAAGAAACTGAGGGGAAGGTGAGGGGGGAGAAGAATGAGGATGAAGGACAGAATCCAAGGACTGAGAAAGAGAGAAGGGGAAGGCGTTTACTTTTAGGAGCAGTAGTGAGGTCCACTTTATGCATGCAAACATCAGCTTTAATTATCATCCTGAAATGCAGGTGCATAGTTTGCAGGTCAATCATTATTGTTTAGTATAATTAAAGTATATGGTGATTGTAAGAATTTAAAAGTTTTTAAAGAAAACTTCATTATTAGCTGTAAACCATGATTTTTTTTTAAATTTTTTTATTTATTTTTTTTAATGCTTGGCATTAAATTCCATAGTGGAAAGTTTAATTTCACAGGGTCAGAGTAAAACAGGAAACTAGGCAGAGAAACTGTACATAATGATAGCTCAAAAGAATGGAGTCATGAGTAAGTGTAAAAATAATGTGGTTACTTTAGGATCAGGGTAGAGGTTTTGATAATTTAATTTCTGTTATAATTTCATGAAGAGAAAGTGACTTTCCCCCTCCTATTTTAGATTTGTAAGTGGTGATGTTTTAAAAATCTGTTCTGTGCTCTGAAAACCTGCCCTTCTAAGAGCCACATACCAACCGAGCCAGAGCTGCTGGATTGTATGTACAGATCCTCACCTTGCGTACACTGAGATGAAGCTATACAAATTACAGAGCACTGGAAAGGAGTAAAATATTTCTGCTGTGCAGGTCTGGGGTGTGAGAAAATAGGAGATGATCGTGTTTCATGTATAGTTTGCCATACATACAAGCTGCTGCCTGAAAAGCTAACGGCTCGTAGAGAGTGTTTGTTTTTCCTTCACAGCTAGCAGTCGCCTTTGTTCAAATAAGCCCAGAAACGCTCGTAATAAGGCACAAATACCCTCCAAGAACTTACTAAAGGATACTCAGTAAATCTTTCAGTCAAGCCTCAACAACAACAGCCACAAAAGGTACTAGCAGATTCCTCTTAAGCAGGAAGAAACATAAGTTTTGATACAGCGCTTGCTTTCTTAAAAATTCTGAGTGAATAAAGTAGTCTTGAGAGAAAGTTCCCTGTTATGGATTACCTATAAAAAGAATAAAAGAGATGAACATTGAAGGTGTTTCATGGCTGTAAACAAATAATTTGTGAGCACACTGTTCTCAGACCACAAATAGAAGCAGGAATTAGAAGCGCCCCTAGCTGACCAGCATATACATATATCATTGGTCTGGTGTAATGAAGATTACCTGATAAAGATCACAATATGACAGTTTTCCTTTTGCATTGGCTGCTGAACAGCCAGAAACTGTTTTCTGCGGCCAGCCAACTATTGATCCAACTCCCTCCTGTCAGTGATGCAGTTAATGGGAATTCCACAGGCAAATAAAAGCTACATTTTGTCTTCATTTTCATCTGAAATATGAGCTGGTCCTTTGTACTCTAGACAGTCATTTATTACTCATTTTCCTTTATTGATGTTTATGAGCTGAAGCATAAAATGATTCTCAAATGTAGTTTAATTGAGGCAGCAGTTGACTCTGTGACCATGATTACTGCTGCACCATCAGCTGCATTAAATCCATGAATCAAGGTTTGCTTTTCATTGGTCTTTGAGGCAGCATACGGTAGAAAGTATCCTTAAAATGCAACTGTGCTGTAGCTGGAGAAATATGTCGATTTGTCTTCATAGGGACTGAGGGGGGAAAAAGTGCCCAAAGTCCTTAGCAAACAGCAACAGAGCAGTAAAGTGTTTCTTACTACTTTACATTCAAAGGCTCCCACCCCCCCACCCCAGACTTAAAAGTTATTTGTAAAATAGTCTTTCTTATATGCTTTTTAATATTTTTCTCACTGAATTATGAGCAACAAAATGAATAGAAGGAAGAGCTGCCATACANACATTGAAGGTGTTTCATGGCTGTAAACAAATAATTTGTGAGCACACTGTTCTCAGACCACAAATAGAAGCAGGAATTAGAAGCGCCCCTAGCTGACCAGCATATACATATATCATTGGTCTGGTGTAATGAAGATTACCTGATAAAGATCACAATATGACAGTTTTCCTTTTGCATTGGCTGCTGAACAGCCAGAAACTGTTTTCTGCGGCCAGCCAACTATTGATCCAACTCCCTCCTGTCAGTGATGCAGTTAATGGGAATTCCACAGGCAAATAAAAGCTACATTTTGTCTTCATTTTCATCTGAAATATGAGCTGGTCCTTTGTACTCTAGACAGTCATTTATTACTCATTTTCCTTTATTGATGTTTATGAGCTGAAGCATAAAATGATTCTCAAATGTAGTTTAATTGAGGCAGCAGTTGACTCTGTGACCATGATTACTGCTGCACCATCAGCTGCATTAAATCCATGAATCAAGGTTTGCTTTTCATTGGTCTTTGAGGCAGCATACGGTAGAAAGTATCCTTAAAATGCAACTGTGCTGTAGCTGGAGAAATATGTCGATTTGTCTTCATAGGGACTGAGGGGGGAAAAAGTGCCCAAAGTCCTTAGCAAACAGCAACAGAGCAGTAAAGTGTTTCTTACTACTTTACATTCAAAGGCTCCCACCCCCCCACCCCAGACTTAAAAGTTATTTGTAAAATAGCCTTTCTTATATGCTTTTTAATATTTTTCTCACTGAATTATGAGCAACAAAATGAATAGAAGGAAGAGCTGCCATACACAGCAAGAGGGGAAGCCAAGGCACTCAATTCATTTGTAAAATGGTAAGGACAATCAATACTGTGGGGAAGTATTTTTTATATGCAGTTATTAACTCATAAGCTACAGTATATCTCATCTCATTTCAACAACAGCTGAGGTCTCCATTTCCCCCTGGAGACCCCTGCAGGTCCCATTATGAGAATCATAAATAATATGTGCTAATGAGATATGAATTGATTATGTTGGAAAAGCTGACATTTTCATCCATCATTCTAAATGATGTTTAACGATGGATTACCAGCCAGTAATTCCTCTGATGTGAGATTAAATAAAATAGCAGTCTGTTTCAGCAGGCTAGTCCAAGGAGATGGCAATAAATCTGCTCAATTATTGTATTACCAATCCGGTTTTCACTGCTAAGGATATTATTATTTCATTTAGACTTGTTCATGCATCATAGATTATTTTATTTCAGTCAGTCAATGGGAGAAACTGCAGTATTTTATTCACTGAGCTGCAAAGAACTGGGCTTTGATAGAGTACAGTATGCGTAGCTCAGTAGGCCTCAAGCGGATAGGAGAAATGCTACTGAGCTCCTATCAGATCAAAAATACATTGTGAAATCCACATTTCAGAAACTAGCATTTTGTTTTCAACCTAATTTACTTTACTTATCTGAAAATTCTCAACCGAAGCATACTGCCTAAAAAGCTGATCAATTGAAACAGAATTATTGGATCCTCTAAGATGATTTGTACTTCACCTCGGTCCTGTAGTATATTGAGAATTAGATCATTCAGACTATCCTTTGGCCTGGCAAATTAGATTGCAAATAACTGTAATACAAATGGCCCCTTTTTTCCCCCTGCCTCATGCTCAGGAGGGAGAGGGGAAAAAAAGAAATACAGCAGCATGCAAAGTTTATTAACAAAAGCCTATCATAGAAAGTCATTTTCTCTGCCAGCCTGATCTTACAGTCTTGACAAACTCCTCTTCCTTGCAACAACATCCGATAATTTTCACTTCACTCAACACCCGTGTAGTCTCCAGAATGTTTAGTAACTACTGGTTATACTGAATTATGGAACACGTCTAGTGCCCGACTAAGCCACCCAGATGTGGGGGATCTTTTAGCGATGGATGCGTTTTACCCATCTACCCCAGTCGGCAAATCAGTATAGCAAGTGGCTTGTGGCCAATGCATCACTCATATGGTGGAAATGATCCCTGTTACTTTATCAGCAACTTTGCTGTAAGGGAAGAAAAGATGAGCATAATGCTTCCTCCACTCTCTAAACACCAGGAAGGAGATAGCCTTGCAATGGTGATTAGTAATTCATTCCTTGCAGAGGGGAATCTATCCAAAATCTGCTTCTCAGGTTGCCCTCCACAGACCTGACCCCTTTCTCCTGCTGAGGGGCATCTCCCAAAGAAGAACACCAATAGGATAGGATTTTCCTCAAAAGCAAGAGCACAACATCACTGATACTCTAATTGTGGAAACTTTGTCCTGAAGTGCGGTGGTTAGATGGAAGAAGGGAAATGCATGGAACAGAGTTTCTTTCTTTCTAGTTTTATCACTCAGGGGTCATATGAGAAGTGAAAGCTTCTGAGGTGTAATGGAAACCATGCTCCAATAATAAGTTTCTTCCCTGGCTTCTTGTTTCTCAGCCCAGCAGAAAAACTGACTGATAGACATGTTGCAGAATAGCGTACCCCTGGAAGCAGTGCTGGACTCTTAACGTGGCACTAAGGAAGGCAATATGGGAGTAAGTGTGGACAGGTCTTTGAAAAAAATGGTTCAATTATCATCATCAGCCAAAAAAGCAAAGACAATTGTAGGAAATTTTTGGGAAAGGAGTGGAGCTAAATCAGAAATGCCATTATGTTGCTGTGTTGACCACCCATGCAAATTGGGTATAGTAGGATTAGAGAACAAATCTGGAAAGACGACAGGGATAATAAAAGATATGAAAAGACTTGTGTGCAAAAAGTACAAAATGCAATAAAACTATTCAGTTTGGAAAAGACTTGTAGGAAGAAGGAAGATATTAAGTATCTATAATAGAGGAGAGTTTTTTTCAGTATTTATCAAAAAAATACTAAGAAAAAAATAAAAAAAAAAAGGTCAAGCAGATGATTTTCAAAGAACCAAAACATTTCAAACAAAACAAAATTAGATTGCAGTATTCATTCTGTTCTGGAGATCAATGTTCTGGAGATCAAAATGTAACTGAAATTAAACCATTCAATGAATGATGTGTCCATTATGTCTTAAAAAACCCCAAACAAACCCATATAAAATAAAGCTATTTCTGTAACAGAGTACTACTTGAGTCTTTGAACATAACAGCTTAGTTTTCTCATAAGAATCATATTAATGAAATAGCATCTGTAGCATGTGCATGAGTTTTGTTTTAAAATACTAACACAGTAGATAAGGATGTTTGATCATCAGGTTTCCTTACTGATATCTGCCTGTGTTTTCCCAGATAACTACAAAATTAATGACAGACTCTCTCTCTCTTTCTCTCTCTCTATATATAACAAAACCCGATTACATTGTAATAATTACCAATTAAATTATAACATCCATTATATTAAGTGTAAAGTGTATAACCAGTTGGCAGTACAGTGTATGAAAGCATATCTAAGTTACGCGGTTGAGTGGTAAAAGCAACATGTCTCAAATTCAGTTAGAAAAATAGCTATTTGCCTAAGCAATTTTTGTCTATATTTGCTGTGCATTTTGCTTTTCTGAAGTCAAGGACATTGCAAATACAACAACAAACTTTTAGTTTGCTTGTTAAAATACCAATATATTAATCAGAAATATCGGTAGTCAAGAGTATTGAAAAGCTGGTTTTGATGTGTTGACACATCCCATTTCTTCTAGAAGTGTTAACAGATGTCATGAAACTGTTTACAAATACAAGCTTAATTATAGATCAGGGTATTAACTAGTCTCGCTAAACTTGTGGTAGCGGGAGGGTGAACTAGGAGGGAACAAATGGACAGCGTGTCTGACCCTGTGTGGCTGCTCTGTACCCGATACTTTCTGACCACTGGGTTATGGTCCACTCCCGGCTGCCTGCACGTGTGTACTTACCAGTCCTGCACAGGCAGTACCTCCTGCTCTTCTTCTAGTATATATTCCCGCTTGTGTGCACGCATGTGCATGTGTGCAGAAGTGCCTAAAACTAGAGATTCGATACCGAGTACTGCTTCTTTCTTACCTGTTTTACCGGAACTTGAATATAATTTTATCAGCCTTGCCAGATTTTGGCTTTGTGACCAATTTCTGATACACTGATACAAGGTACGGAGGATACGTGCCTATGGTTGTTATTTAGATGTCTACATGACAGCTGGCATTCTTGCAGTAACTTCATGGGATTAGTGCTGGGCATTTGAAAAGCTATTTCTGAGGGGGGTTTTGGGTTTTTGTTTAATTTAGCTTTGTATTTTAATACCCAGTGCTAGCGTAATAATAGTTACACAGCTTTGAAAACTGCTAGGTTTTTTTATCCAGTGGGAAAGACTCATTGCTATACTCAGTTTCTTATTATATTTAATGAACGTTGACATTGTGACTGCTTATGTGATGACAGTATTAACTATTATGAAAAGGTAGTAATAATTGTGATTTAGGCTGAAGGCTTGAGTTGTAAAGCCTCAAAATGTCAAGATATTTACACTTAAGTCAGTCATATTTCACAAGGCAGTTAATGTCAAGATGACATTGAGAAATTTCAGGGATTTTCTTTAAAACTTGCTGTAATTTTTTAGGTGTGACTTTATTAATTTTCAGTATTAGCCCTATTTTAAGGTAAGAATGATATATTTTCAATTTATGCATTTTGAAACACAAACAGAATTGTCTGCAATGAATAAGCAGAATTTCCCTGCATTGGCTTTATTTGGAGCATGGTGGTTTTTCAACTCTATAAAAGAAACTGCAAACGAACAAATTGTCGTGTGTGTACCAGTTATTACACACTGAGTCTCCTTTACCTCTGTGGCAGTGAAGCCTCCAAAATATATAACGGCCTGGGCAAAAGATCAAAGTCCTGATATGGGATGCTGAGGTTGTACCTGAACAGGAATCCCTGGGTTGCTGCCTGTGCATCCTGGTGTTCCCCGGCTGCAGTGAACCTGAGTGACCTGACAGACACCCCCTCATCCTCCTTTGCACTCTCCTGCTTTGGAGCCTGGGCAAAAACCAAAAGGCAATCCAGAGAGTATATTGAGTGGAAGCTGCAGCAAACTCCCGCAGCACCTTAAAGATGGGGCAAGAAGAAGAGATGTGTCTTCGGCACTCGCTCACCTCCCCGGGATGGGTGTAGTAGTCAGTGAACCCTAAGGAGTTATTTACCTTGAGCCTGTAAGAAGTAAAATCTTGCAATTCCCAGCACACAGTTTCAGGGGACTCATGAATATTATGTGTTGCGGTGAGAAAGAGGGAAATAACTTCTGCCATTAGAAGACTGATTGAATTTTAAGGCTAAGAGTATAAATGTACAAGTCCTATAATTCAGGACCTGGATTTCCATAAATGGATCTATTATAGCACAGATGGAGTTTAAAAAGTTAATGACATAACACATCATGGTGAATCTCAAGCCATGCTACAAAGTTCCTGTCTATTTTCACTGAGAATTCTCTATAATTTATAGTGTAGAAGTAGGTGACATGTTGGTATGCATAAATGTGATGTGCACCTTCATCTGTCATGGTAAGATGATTCTCCAAGCTATATGCATATGAACTAATTATTCCCTCAATTTTGAGAGTTTTTGGTGAAGCCTGGACTAATACAGGCAGTCAAGCTGTAAATCAGGAAATGTAGTTATGACATATTATGAGCATATCGAGTTGTGAGATTTTAGTTTTACTCATTCAGAGCAGAGCTCGCCAGTGTACATGGTGTGACTGAAGGCCTGGGTAGCATTTGAATGCAGCAATTAGAGCACAGAATTAGAGACAGCATTTGCGTGTGTCTCTAAGACCACTGAATTCCATAATTGCTTTAACATGCTGTTTAAAGCATGTCTGAAACAGTGCCACAGAATCCAATTTATTAGGAACTTGTTGCCACTGGATGCCAAAAATCTAATATGCATACGATGTGAGGATGTAAAACAAAATCGAACGACAGAGTTCTTGGAGATTAAAAGCAAATCCTATCATTTCATAGGCTTCATAAATGATCCCGGTGAATATAAACAGTACTTTAAATGACAGAATTTTTGAATATTCAAGTATTTTCCAGCTGGCTTTATAACAGCTGTATTTATAGGATGCCAAATGCTGTTTCTTATTATAGTTTAAACTGTACATTAAATTATAGACACTAAGTGTCCCCAAGTCACTTACAAGCCAAGTTTTCTCATGGTTTTAATATGGAATTTATTTTCAAGGAAATTTCACATTGAGCTTCTGAGTTCTTTCAGCTCTCTGGCATAGACAAGCTCAGGATATTAACTTTAACAGCCAAAAACCTCAGCACTGGCATTTCCTCAGTAAGAATGTCAGCATTTCTACTAAAACCAAGAGGTCCTTGCTGCTGGTATGGGAACTACAGACACTGCGTCAGTGTAAGGGTTCAAAAGCAAATCTTGGGTCTTGTGCAGGTTGTAACAATGATACTGCTGCTTTTCCTCGGTGTTTATTCATAGCTGTATAATGCTTATCAGTTCATGCCCTCTCACAATCATTTCAAATACTTTCAGGACTTTGTAGATCAAAAGATGCAAGTGCTGAATACAAAAATTGGATTTAGTAACACATACACTTTTTATTTTTTGTCTTTATCCTCTTTTTTCCCACTTTTTATGTTTGGGAAGACCAGGTCATCCACGCTAGTGCATGGCCAGAATTTTAAAATGTTTCTCATTTCCGCCCCACATTTTTAGTGCCAATTCATTACCTTTTGGAGTGGGGAGAGGAAATTTTTCCATTTCTTCAGATCTTTCTATGCTTTATTGTTCTAAACCTGAAATGTGCTTGCTCAAGTTCATTGGACTCTCCACCATACCTGTGAGCAACTCCTCAGCTCAGTGAATCCCTGTCTGTCTCTCCTTTCCGATTGTTTTCCCTCGCAGCAGCACAAACAGGGACAAGTTGCCCTATTACAGAAGTTATGTCACCTCCTTCTCCTGGTGCTAGCTCCTAGGTGCAGAGGGAGCTGCAAGAACTCTGCAGTACCTTCTCCAACCCATTCACATGCAAAACCAGCACAAGAGACTTTGAGCGTGAAGGGACATTGCTTGCAGCTGGTATTTGTCCCTGGACTCTCATTCTAAACAGGTGCACTCAAAAAGCACTGAATTTTTAAGCAGGGAAAGATACTAGTATTTTACAAGCAATAATTTCAAGCTGTTCTCACCTCTCTTTCTTGCTCCCAGCTGACATTGGTCCACTAGAGTTGCCCTGTTACATAAAGGAGTTAAGAATTTTGGAGAATTTCAGCAATAAGATTTGTGGGAATCCACTCCTGATGCAAAAATTGACTCTAGCTGATCAGACCTTTCACTGAGCAACTGGTTGCTGTGGGCTGGAGGTCAGACTGTCATGTCTAATTTTCTCTTTTAAATTGGCATATTATGAATGTATTAAAAGTCTGTATTAAATAACCTTAAATTCCTTAGTTCTTATGATAAAAGACTTTGTGCTTTAACAATCGTAGGCATTACTAAGTATCCAGGCAATAAAGCACAGTGAAATCACAGGCATAAAGGAATCCTGGTCCCAAAGTAAAGACTGTCTTAAAAACAGAAGGAAAAAAAATATATCCAGACTTATTGCACAATCCACCTAAAAATATTTCTTCACAGTTCAGTGATAATTCTTGGTTAGCACAGTCATCAATACCAGATTTACAATAAAACATCTGGGGAACACATGCAGAAATAAACTTATTCAAACAGAAAGAGAGTAATCTGTGAACATACCCTGTCCTCCAATCCCACAGCAGTTTGATTTGTGTTATCATTTTATTTCTTGCTTGCTTGCTTGCTTTTACACTGCTAAAAGTTGGTTCAGAAGCACAGAGCTGGGATAAAGGTCAAAGATCACATTTCTTTCCCTACTGAAAGGATTTTGTAGCTGGAATTGAGTAAAAAATTTACAAAATGCAGGGTTAAAATTTTCTGAGTATGCAAAGGATTTTTTTTTTTAAGAACTTAGTTTATTTAAATAAAATTGATTACAGTGTCAAATATTGCTATTTTAGTATGTATAAACTGAGATTTGAAAGAAGCTTGAAAACACTATCAGGTTGAAGCCATATCAGATTATTTATTTTAGCTTTGTTTTTGTTGTTCTTCTCCTTCTCCTTCTCCTTCTCCTTCTCCTTCTCCTTCTCCTTCTCCTTCTCCTTCTCCTTCTCCTTCTCCTTCTCCTTCTCCTTCTCCTTCTCCTTCTCCTTCTCCTTCTCCTTCTCCTTCTCCTTCTCCTTCTCCTTCTCCTTCTCCTTCTCCTTCTCCTTCTCCTTCTCCTTCTCCTTCTCCTTCTCCTTCTCCTTCTCCTTCTCCTTCTCCTTCTCCTTCTCCTTCTCCTTCTCCTTCTCCTTCTCCTTCTCCTTCTCCTTCTCCTTCTCCTTCTCCTTCTCCTTCTCCTTCTCCTTCTCCTTCTCCTTCTCCTTCTCCTTCTCCTTCTCCTTCTCCTTCTCCTTCTCCTTCTCCTTCTCCTTCTCCTTCTCCTTCTCCTTCTCCTTCTCCTTCTCCTTCTCCTTCTCCTTCTCCTTCTCCTTCTCCTTCTCCTTCTCCTTCTCCTTCTCCTTCTCCTTCTCCTTCTCCTTCTCCTTCTCCTTCTCCTTCTCCTTCTCCTTCTCCTTCTCCTTCTCCTTCTCCTTCTCCTTCTCCTTCTCCTTCTCCTTCTCCTTCTCCTTCTCCTTCTCCTTCTCCTTCTCCTTCTCCTTCTCCTTCTCCTTCTCCTTCTCCTTCTCCTTCTCCTTCTCCTTCTCCTTCTCCTTCTCCTTCTCCTTCTCCTTCTTTCTCTTTCTCTTTCTCTTTCTCTTTCTCTTTCTCTTTCTCTTTCTCTTTCTCCTTCTTCTTCTTCCTCTTCCTCTTCTTCTTCTTCTTCTTCTTCTTCTTCTTCTTCTTCTTCTTCTTCTTCTTCTTCTTCTTCAAATCTGAAGCAGATTGTAGTGATGAAACTTAGATTTCCTCATAACAGGGGAAGGTAAAAAAAAATCACAAAAAGGTTGTTTAGTCTCTTTGGATGAGGTGTTGGTAATAGCAGAGTTATTAACTTGCTGAGATATTAACTAAAACCAATCCTTTCTATTTAACAAGCTTAGAATACTCAAAGAGAGCCCTTTTATAATCAGTGAAAAGTTTCTGCGAGATTGCTTAACAAGGTCGTTTTTTATTTTTTTTTTTAGCCAGATGTGTGTAAAACAACCATGTGAGGACTGATGCTCCATCTTCCTTTTCTTTCCCTGACAGAACAGTAGCATTAGGATATGACAGCCAACACGTGTATTTGACGCTGCTGTAAACTCATGCCTTCCGCTCACAGCTGTTTCTGTAAACACGTGTGCGTAGCCGCTCTCCTGTGCCTTGTGCTGAGCAAGCCTTGCTTTTCTTGGAGACCAGCCAGCGGCTAATGGGAAGGCGGCAAGTCTGCATGCCTCTGTGCTCCGCACCCCCAGCTAACCCCAAGGCTCCAGCCCACGGCCCCACACCTTTCCCTTCGGGCGTCCAGGGAGATATCGACTTCTCCTCCTGCAAGGCAATACTTCATTCACCGTTTTCAGTGGGTGGAGTAAGTCGCACAAGGATCACGGATACAGGGCATTTGGTAGTGTTATCCTAACATTAAAGCCAATAGTCTGTAGCTTTTGGACCCAGAAATATCACTTGCTTGGAATCCCTCTCAAAATCATGAATGGGGGAAAAAAATCCATTCGTTCCATCTAGTTAACATTGCTCGTTCTTCTTTCCCCCCATTACTGCAAGTTTATAGAATGTAATGCTGCAAAAAGGGCTAATTTAAGAGCAAATCCACCCGAAAAAGTAAAAATCAATCTCTCTCTTCGCACAGAGAGCCCAAGGGAATAGAATACCAGGAATCATGGGTATTTTGCTGCTAGTTTTTGACGTATGTTCTGATGAAAAAGATCAATGGTTTTCTCTTGGGGATAAAAGATTGCAAGGTCCGAATAGCCAGAAGTTTGTATGTCTATTTATCTAATGGCAAACAGTACAGAAGTCAGCAATGAGCACCTTTTCCTTGACAACAAGTGACAAGTAGGCCATTGTACCACAGTGCTACCATTGTTTAACTCCTGAAGGTAATTTATAGGAGAAGGCAGAACAAAAGCATAGAACAATATACTTTCTGCAGAGTCAACCCAAATCTGACCCAGGAAGCGCTAATTAAATACATTTTTTGAAGTCCTAATGAGTAATTGAAAAGTTTTCATGATTAAAAACGTGCTGCTAATTCCAAATAGACGGGCTGTTATACTTGTCATCCTTGGCCTTTGTTCCTTTTCCTTTCCTTCCTCATTAACCGTTCTCAGAAATTATATGAGAATGCCAAAAATCTCCCCATTATTTGGTTGCCACATAGAAGCAATGAACAAATCAAGGCACCATCACTTGTTGGAGCAGTGATTGCGAATGATCTGATGTAGTGGGTAGTCATTTCCTTGTACATGACTGGGTGCCTGTGAGTACTGTGTGTACTTTCAATACCAACACTTTCATCTGTGAGAACAATTATTCATTCAAATAGCTCTGAAAGTTGTTTTTCAAACCTGCTCAAATCAGTGAGTAGCTAAAATACCTGAATAAATTAAAGGAGACTTGTCTTTTGACACAAGGACTCAAATTTGTGGTAGGGATTTTAAGCAGCAGAAAGATCTGTAAAGCAAATAATGTCTATAATATTTATTGCTGTGTCCTCAGCCCCATGTTCTGTTCATGAGAGCATTACCACAACCATCACCTGAAACTAGTCATGAGAATTAAAACTTAAACATACTAATGACTCATAAAAATTTTGGAAAAAAAATAGTAAAAAATGTGTGCAATACTTGATACCTGTTGCTAGAACTGTCTTTGGCATAAGTTATACCCCAGCACCAAAGACCCAAGGACATTGTCATTGCTTCTGCTCTTGACTCCCCTCTGTTGCCAATTACTGGTACAGACACATCCTGTCAACATGTTGTTTCTAGGCCAAATCTTTGAAAGTAGCATTGCTCAGTATATCTTACGCTGCTAGCAACTTTTTCTCGGAACCTGGTGTTTTTATGATTTTTTTATGACTACAATAAGCAAACTCAAGCGAATCAGTATGTCTCACATTTCTTAAGTGTTGAGAAAATATACCAAAATGCTTTACGTTCATATCCACAATATTCAGATCCACAGGCAGTCAGAAAGTTAATCGTGATATTTCTAAAACTGACCAAAAGTTACCAGGCTGACTTTTACAGCTACTGAATCTCATTAACATGGGATGAGGACAGCAGACACTAATTGAGAACAGAAATACTGTTGAGTGCTGGTCACTACAGCACTACAGGCTTAAAAAAATCCACTTAAAGCTCATGAAGAGACCTTCTCTTCATTAAGTAGCTGCCCTACTTTTAGAGTACATGTAAAAGGAAACTAGTTTACCAGTTGAACAGCTCTGCAAACTAAACTCGTGCATGGTAAATAGGACTGACTGGGGAGGGTCACCTTATAGCTGTGATACTCTGGTTGCAAATCAGCCCGTTTCCACCAAATGAGTGGTCTTAGACTTGCTACCACATCCTCCCCTTCAGTATGGTGAATGACAATCACACAGCTTTGCATAGAAATTCAAGTAATTTTATAGCCTTCAGTATACCATAGGCACTGGATGGTACTACATAGGACTTTCATTTCATTGTGCTGTTGTCACAAACAAGGATAGGAAATGAGGCAGAGCCTACGGATTAGGAGTCTTTCCTCAAAGATGGATCTTTTGAGAAAGCAGGTTGCTGGTAGATTTCTACTGAGATTTGGGAGAAGACCTTTGCTGAAACTCTCTTTCCAGCCTGCATGAGAGACGACCAAACGAGTAGCTAAAGTTGAAGATGCTGGCTTTGAGGGACTGAATCCTAGCCGAGGATTGATTGTGCAGTATATAGTTAGAGGCTGAAAATGTGCTTCAGAGGTCTCATAGAAGACTGGGTCCTAAAAAGCTCTTGTGTAAATTGTAAGTGTAAATGCATAAGTGAGGGAAGCAAACTACAAGAGGGAAATGGAATGGGGAAATAGGAAAGTTACAGCAACTTTGCAGTATGTGCCAAATACAAAAGGTAGAAAGGAGGAAGCAAATATCATTCCTTGGTACTCTTGTCCTCCCAAAAGTGAAAGAGAGCCTCTGCAAAGAGGCAACAGCGTTTTCTGCATTGTCTGCAGGGCCACACGGGGCCTCTCATTCTGCAGCCAACCTGCTGAGGCTTTGCAGGGAGTTTAGTGGAAGGAAGGGTGGGCTGAAAGTGGCAAAGCTCTCACCTCACCTTCAGTGCTCCTGACCTACTCTGTGAAGGGATTCAGCCTCATGCCTTCCTTTCCTCCTGTGAGGTTATCTTGTAATCCAAGAGTACCAGAATAGAGCGATCCTAGTCAGGATATTAAAATAATGGGTTCTTGCTGAACCCCCAAACACAATCTGGCACTTGAACTAGT
The DNA here is from genome assembly GCA_013400195.1 of Aramus guarauna. NCBI lineage: Eukaryota > Metazoa > Chordata > Aves > Gruiformes > Aramidae > Aramus > Aramus guarauna. The sequence continues at coordinate 52,478 of VXBL01002178.1, forward strand.
TATTTAATGGATGTGCATAGCTCAGAAAAGGAATGGGGCTGTACAATTCTGTCTATAGTGGTTGTACCCAGTGTATTCTAAAAAAATACATTTAACATAAATGAGAAATAATCCACTCAGACACAAAGCTGATGTGTTACATTTCCTTTACAGAATTTATTTGAAATTTATACCTGGTTTATTGTATCCTTCTCTAGCAATAAAAATCCTTTTCCCTCTTACAGACAAAATATAATTACTTGAGACATAGATAATAGGATCTGTGCACATTTTATTGAATTAACTTCAAAAGAGTCAAAAGGGAACACTCATTGATAAATCAAGTCCCCACCTTGAAAAATCTGGAAAACGCCAGCATTCATAAGCAGTGAAATTCTCATTTTCACTTCCGTTAAGATAATATGCTGCATCTAAACCAGTGAATTGGTCGTTCATTGTATACGCTACCTTCACAATGAGAGTGGATGCAGATGGAAGAGCCTTGGTTCAAGATCAGAGCCTTGCAAGTACTGAAATTGCAAGATATGCATATTTTATTTGTTTGATCCCCTTAAGCTGTTTGACCTTTCATTTCATTCCATGGTGGGAACCTCTTTCTCTCTGTTACCCTAGTAATCAGCATTTTCTGATTTGAATAACAATGTCAGTTCAGCATTGTGAGGAATTGCATACAACTATTCACTTGTGCACTGCAAACTCTTCTCTGGTGATTCACACTAAACTGTGATAATTAATCTGTTTTAGTCAGCTCTAGGAATATATCATCAAACCCAGGAAAACATAAAAGAGCAAATAGATGACAATCTAGCCTTTAGCTCATTTTTATGGAGATGGAAGTGGACCATAGCAAAGGTCAGATTCAAGGTCAAGATGGAAGCCATTGAAGAAGCTCTGATGGGGCTGATTCTTCATGCAGGTCCATTCAATCTAACCAGCCATATATATAAATGGAGTCCTTCAGCTGCTGGTCCAACCAGCCTCTTCACATCGCAATCAACAGACAAGCACAAGCAATTTACTGCTGAGATATGCTGCAAAATGCACAACACAAGTACAGAGTTAACCTGAAAAAAACTTTGGCTATAAAAATATTATCCACTTTTTCTAGGCAATAACTGTGTTAAATTAATGGCTACTTATTAAGATTTGTTTATACATCAAATAGTAATTTAATATCTTGTTAGGTCAGACTTTTAATTGTTATCTGTTTTAACTTTATATATGTTTCATAACTAGATTTGTAGGTGTTTAATTTTATCCAGCAACTTGAGATGGTACAAATTAATTGCAGACTGCTAATCCAGTAGTGCTTGGAGCTGGGATTTTTTTTACACTACCTGTTTTATTACATTAATGGTCAAATCCTGCTGCTACCAAAATTAATAGGAAAATCTCCCACTGATTTCAGTGAATTCAGGTTGTAGCCCAAATTGTAAATAGTAGCTACTTGATTTTCCTCTAAATAAGGCAATGTAGTGAGGTGTAGAGCAACTTATCGACACAAAACCCTCATTCAATAACAATGTGATCTGCTGTGTTTATATATTATAACTTCAAATTCTGACCTATAACAACAATACAGTCAAGCTTTTTTTCTTAACTAAAATAGAGGGGAAATGAGTTATTCAAAATGATACAGTCTAATCTAGTCAGGGTCATGTTTCATTGTGTGAAAATAAATGTTTAAAAGAATGTGCTCTGTATTAAAACAAGAAGGTAAGTTATAATGAAGGTATTATTTCAAGTTAAAAGCTAATAATGCTGCAGATGTTAGTCAGGTAAGTTCAATAATTATAACAGTGCTTAACAGTCCCACGACACTTAATAATCTATCAGTATTCCAAACTTTTTTTGAGGTTTAGTATATGGCTGTTCAGATTGGAACAGGATGATATTTTGCAGGTATATTTTCAAAACAAATATGTTCATTACATTTTTAAACTCGTTTAAATCCATCATTTATGATTAGATAGGAGCAAGCATTTCTGAGATTTTGAGCAATTTTTTCAATAAGTTTGATTTTTTTCTTCTCTTCCTATTCTTCTTAGATTTGAGTAGTTTGAGTATGAACATCCAATGAAATAAGGAACAGCTTTGTATAATTTCCCCTGCTACTATTGCTAAATGAGTGATCATCAGACATTCCTTTTCCTAGTTTCAGGTCTAGGACAAAAGATTACTTTTCAGACAACTTCCACATCCACCCACCCACCCCAAAAGCTTATTTCAATTTCTCTGTACATGTACTAGTTCAGATGGAGCATTTCCTGTGTCTGGCCTAGGTACAGTAGTCTATTTGTCATTTTTCTTTAGAGATAATACTATTTCTAATTACTTAGAATACTTAAACGACAACTTCAGTGGATTCAAATGGTGGAGTTTTATAGTTGTTTCCTAAAGTTAAGCCTGAACATATACTCTGCAGGATGCAAGTATTCTGTTCTGCCTTATACAGGTTCAAGTACTGTCCTCACAGGTGTATCTGAGCTGCCTCCAGTAGTGCATTAAGCAATCTGACTTAACATCTATCACATGTAGTGCGGGCGCTCTCTCATCTCCACCCCAGGGAGAGAACTGTGTGCCTAGTGGCGTGTTTTGTTTTTATTTTAAATGTCCAAGGAAAGTGGGTAGTGTTAATGGCATCAGACATCCATTTCCTTGCAATTAGCTGTCTGTGTTGTCACAATGCCCCTGCTGCCTTTAAATGCTGTGGGCGAGGAAAAAGAGAGAGAAAGAGACCATGTTCATCAAATTTCATTCCAGGCCCATTTGAAACAGCCCCTCCCCCCTTTAAATTTTTTTAATTTAGAGATATACTATAAAGCTGCATGTAATTTTTTTTTTTTTTTTAATAAATTTTTATCACAAAATACAGATTCATGTTGCCTGGGATATTTTGCAAATTCATGTTGAACTATTTTGAATTTTTAGAAAATTGGCAAAGAATAGCCTTTCTGTTTTCAATAGAATGTGTTCATATTTAAAATAGTAGTTTTGTAAGGCAGGAGAAAACAGTGTGACTCCTGCAATTTTCTTCTGTGTGGAGCCTGTGTGTAGTTCAACAGACGGTTTTATAAAAGGGTGCATTAGGAGAGCAGTATCTCCCAGCTGATTGAGCCACAGCCATTTTGGAGTCATGTAGATTCAGTGGGATTTGTCTCAGGCATGCAGAGAGTCTCCTTTTTCCACTCAATTTGATGGGTTTCAGAGTTCCCTCTTTCTGCTGTCTTCATTCAGTAATGCTTTTGTCCATAGCATAATCAGTTAAAGACTCTTGTAGATGTTTCAAATTTTAATTCTTTACCATATTCATGTTCTCATTGCTTTAATGTACATTTTTACCTTCTGTGCTTGTAACTCTGGCCTTTGCCAGAGCCTGTGTCCTAAACAGGCACACGCGATTTAACCTACTGAGCTGCCAGGGATGTACTGGTCTGTGGTCTCATTCTTCCAGGTGCAAAGTGCTTTCTAACACATGCTGAGGGCTCTCTGTTGGCAAAGAACTCAGCTGTGCAGAGAGCACTCCTCAACAGCCTGGCAGTTTTAACAGGATTAAGTCTTTGGCAGTGTTTTTGTACAGATATCTGTCTCTTTTTTTTTTTTTTTTTTTTTCCCTCCACTGTTATACTCACCATCCTGCTATTACACCAAGGCCCTNTATATGGAAGTTCTTTATAAAAAGCATTTTGATTGCACCAAAGTGTAGCTATTATAATTGTACACAAGAACTGGGGCGGCAGCATGTAATGATAGATATTTTTCATCATGGATGAGCTGCAATCATCACAGTATGCACTTCCTCTCAGCCATGCAGTATGGGGAAGCTCGCTGTGTAAATTCTGAGACGGTATATTAAAAGGAAATATTTAGGGATGTAGCAGTTGATGAAAAATAAATTGGAAGTGTGCTGAGTTAACGAAGGAGCGACTCACAGCTCTTGTAAGTGTGACATGCTTTCAAAGAAAGCTGCCACCAAGCAACCTTTCAGCCAGAAATTTAAATATGCGTTTGTAGTCTATGGTTGTGTAAACAAAGGCTGTGCTTAAACTGGGACCCTGAGTACACCTAAGTTTCTGGGTCTCCCTGTCCCTGTTAGCTGCATCCCAAGCCAGTCTTGAGAAGGCTCTAAGCAGGCAGCACCCACTAGCTTGTGGTCTCTTTGAAGAAGAAAATAGGGTGCATAGGTGAGAGGAGAGGTGCAATGCCTTTTCTGGCCAGGCTCTTGTGCTAGGCAGTGCAGGGATCCAAATGCTTCAGCCCCTCAGGACCGCTCTTTTAAATGAGGCCAGAGGTGCTTATCAGCCCCTTGTGTTTAGGGTTTTGCGGAGCTGCCCCATGGCAGCTCCTTGCATCAGCCTGTTTAAAGGTCCCATTCTGGGTCCCTAATTCCTGGTGCTACGTGTTTCAGAGGGTAGGGAGAAAGCACTGGTTTTCCCTCTTGTAAATGAAATAAAACATGGAAGACAAGTGTTTTCACATCTTGGACAGGATGTGAAGGCCAGAAAAGGCTTGGTACAGACTCCTTTAACTGAGTTATTCCCTGGTTCTGGTGTGCTTTGGGCATCACATGTTTTGGCATTATCACATGCAGGCATTGGGAGGGGCAGTGCTGAGGTGCACCTCGGATTAAATAGACTAATCTTCCTACCCTTAAGGTGCCCACTACAGACGATTGGTATACCAGGACCACAGCAATACAGCTGTTGTAAGTGGACACATGAATTCCAAATTGCTTGGCACCAAGAAAACTATTATTACGGTAAAGCTACTGACATGCTCCAGTCCATGGTGGTATGTGTGGCCTGGCCTTGTCTGAACTGCTGTGCTTCTGCCTCTGCTTATCCATCATTCTTCGTTCTGAAAGAAGGTGACACACATTGCATCTCCTGTCCAGCCATGTGGAGTTGGGACCCTTCCTGTCCTACCAGGAGACAGTCCTCGCTCTTTGGTCTGTCAAAAGCTGAAGAAGGACACCTGTGCTCCCAGCCTAGGGGTCCTGGCACATTAGCCTGGAAATTTTGGTGGTGCTAGGTGGAGGAGTAAGAAGGATGGCTAGTCCTCTGGTTCTTCCCTGGTTTGGACCTGGGCTCATTAGCTGGGGTATGATTCACTATCAAGTTGCAGATTTCAGAAGAAGGGTCAGGTTACCCCCCTGACTACTTGCTCCAGAGTCTACCAGCATCACTGTTTTTGTTGGGGGATGGCAGGAAGAGCTACTTCAGTAGTTTGAAAGGTTCAAAAGGTTGGTGGCTGTGCCTCTGAACACACACTGAAGATTAGACACCAAGGAAAGGCAGTCCGAGAAAACCAGCATACTCTGAGAGGAGGTATGCTAATAGGAAATAATGAGAAAAATTAGAGGCTCTTCTTCCTGAGGTGTTGGTATAAACTTCTCACATACCAGAATCCTCCCCTGAAGGTATGCCTCTATCTCTGTTCTTCTCAAAGCAATATGGGCACTTGCTTTCTTCTCACCACAACAGGAGGAAAGAGTGGTAGTAACCCAATGCAAGGGATTGATGCATTCTCCATGGCAGGGGACACCAGATTTTGACTCCTTCTCCTGGAATTCAAATAGCCTTCATCTCCCAGAAAAGTTGCCTAAATCCTACAGGATTATGTCATACTGATATTAGGTTTCAGGCTCTTGCTGAATTCTACTCAAGATTCACCAGATCAGTAAAGGAGAGCAGAAAGTAGTTTGATATCACTGCTTCACACAGCCCCCTTTGTTGAAGGAGAGAGCAGTTTGTGAACCTCACTGATAGTTTTTAATGCATTACTTATCCACTGAATGTCTCCTATAAAATGCATAAACAGGCCAGAAAGCAAGAACCTAAGTCTCCTTTTGTCACTAACCAGCTGCTGCTCTTTGAACTTACTTTTTTTTCCTTCCCTCCTCTTTCTTCCCAATATTCTTCAGCTATACTCTGTATAGTAGAATACATTCAACGGCCAAAATGGCTGGTATCTATACCTACAGGTTGGTATCTAGAACACAAAATATGGATGTGAGGGTTGAGGATTTGAACACAAAGAAGGATTTCACCTCCTGGGTTATTGCTCCAACCATTTCTTTAGAGTAGAAAGAAGGACATTTCCTTTCCTATTGTTTTGGAAGAAAGAAATAAATGCCAATGTATTTTGGGCAGTCTGAACTTGGTGTACATTAGTCATGCTCTGGGAGTACCTACCAAACAAACCTATCAGGAAAGAGGGAGAGAGGAACACCTCTTTTTCAGATCCTGTCTGTCTTTAGAATGTGCATGCCATGGTTTCCTAAACTGAAATCCTTCATTAGGCTTTTAAGTCCTGTTATGGAAATTGATATGATGGTGTGGTAACTAGTAGTGTGGACTAGTATCTGTGGAGTGAGTTTGTGCTGAGCACTTCATGTCTGTATTATACACATTTGATGAATTTTTACTTTGGACACAGTCCCATGGGCTGAAATAGTATTTTTATTTAGACTGCACCAGGTGCCCTCCTGGAGTACGTTTTGCAGCATAGTTTCATCTGAAAGAGGCCTTGCTCATATGTTCAAGGAGTGATCCAGGATGCAGGCAGAGGCATGATGAGGGAGCAGTCAGGAGATGTGGTTCAAAAGCACATTCCTCATCCAAGTTCAAACACAGAAGCACTCTGCATGAGTACATATACAAACAAGGACTGGTAAAATTTGCACAAGTGCCTAACCTATGTAAGCATATAATCTCACAAATTCCAACAGCAGTCACACAGCCAATATGTGCAGGTACGTCTTTAAGCACGGGGATATTCTTGGAAAATCAGGCCACAATTTCCTACACATAATTTGTGGTAGAGCCAAATTTTAAACTCAATTCAAGTCTTAATCCAATCTCCAAGTTTAGCCACCAGAATATCCTTACTTCACTTTGAGTCTTGAACCTTACAACCTGGTTTGAGCAAATGTTCCAGAAGAGGGTTTTTCATCTTTCCTTATGTCTTTCTTTTTATCATTGTTAAAAAAGATGAAGCACTACACAGTATAGTTCTGATTTTTTTCCTGTCTCCTCTCCTGTATTCGTTTGGCAGGGAACTACATTTTTAACCTGATTTTTTCCTACTTCTGAGTTTTTCTATCATTATCAGAAAACTCATAGAAGGAACACAGACCCGGATCCATTGGCATGCTTTAACACGTGTAGATGACGAGTATTGTAAATGTGCCTTGATCATCTGAGAATCACGTTAATTTGAGACCTCACAGAAGGGGTTAAAGTTACCCAGCACCTTCTTGTTGTGGTGAGACAGTGGAAGACGAACCAGGAGAAATTTCCTGAGTAAAAAAGAGGTAACAGAAGATGAATTGTTTGAGCCTTAATGAAGCACAACCCCATTCAACATCTATGAGAGATTTGGCTGGGTTAGGTTTGCAAGACTGACCCCAGTTGGTACAAGGAGGTGGTTCTCCAGAGCAGCAAAGCTGGTGTACAAGCACATTTTCTAAACAGCAAACATAGATTTGAAATATAAAAGATGCCTGATTTTTAACAAAGCTTTCTGGGTACAGATGGAGATTCATTAAAATACTTAAAGGATCCTCAAGGAATCAATCATCAACAGAATCTAATGAAACAACTATTTTGCTAACCATTTTGGCATTGTTTGGAAGTAGTCTAATAATCTTACATTTACTGCAATGACTCTTTGCAAGGGTTTTATTACTAGTATAGAAACCATTATTATTATAAAAGACATTTATAATTAACACTTTATGACAGAATGATTTAAGAGAATAATATTCATTGTAGCTAAGCAGCTGTGAAAACAAATAAAGTGGTAATGCTAATTAATTTATTGCATTAATGCAATTAATGTGAATTCAAAGAGCTGACAGAAAATAATATGTTAGTAGCTAATAGCAGATTTTTCAAAGAACTGGGACACATTTTAGGCTTTCAAAACTGTATTTGTCTCAACAGCACTAAAAAACATTAAAAAATAACCACTTTATTGATGTGCATCTTCAATGTTCATTATAATAAAGAGCAATCTTGCTAAATAATACTTCAGGATAACCTTTTGACCCCTAATCAGTGAGCAGAAATCCTTATAGTTGGTAAATACATTAGAGAGACTAAAATAAACAAGGCTATTGTTCTACCCTCAGTATAAATATACAGCATTTAGAGCTCTCTCTGAATGGAACCTATTCTTTCTGTCTCTCAGTCCAGCTTTAGTCATGCAGATACCATTAGTACAGACTCATTTTGCATTCTTTGTTTGAGAATAAGTCTGCAAATAACAGCTAGGTTTTAGGTAATCTTTCTTAGGGTTT
>VXBL01002178.1:63146-80250 GCA_013400195.1 Aramus guarauna
TTTTTTTATTGTACGTGGGTTATCCATTATTGCCTGTTATAGAATAAATATAATTCATCTTTTCCGGTAAATGTTAGAATAGTTTGTCTCTAATTCATCTGTTCCACCTTTCAAAAAAGGACAATGAAGGTCTAGTGAAAACAACACAGAGTTATATGTCTTTCCATGTCTAGCAGAGCAGTAAATGTGAATAAAAGTTGCTCTGCAAATACATCATAAATGCGATGCTGATGAACAAGAGTAAGCTTCTACACTCAGCTTTGAGCACTATGATATATCTGAATTTTCTAGGCTGTTGCTATTTGGAATCTGTTCAGAATCGTGGGATTTTGAAAGCTATATATTTGCCTGAATGTGTTATAAGACATTTTTACATGGGAACTTATTCTTCATTGTGAGTTTCAGAAAGACCTGTCCAAGCACCAAATGATCATGCATTTTTCAAGAAGAGGGGATAAGTAAAGAAAGATTAGCAACTTTAAGGCTTTTTTCAATATCACTGGAAAGAATATCTCTATATACTGAAGCTAAAATGATGCTTATATTGAAGTCACAGGCACAAGAGTTGCTGCTCCTTCCTGCCAGATTTTTCTGTAGAAATTATCTGTAGGGAAAGAGTAAGATGCATAATGGTAGTTCTTCTTTTCAAGAAAACAGACAAAACTGCCTAATAGTAATATAATTTGTGCATACTTTTCACACAGATAGGAAAGAAGAGAAACAGAAAGAAGTTTTGAGTATTTCTGGAAAAGAACCGCCACCAACAAACCCCTTTAAATTAAAGTATCAAAAGGTTTGTAACACTTTAAGATTTCTGACTCTTGCAAGTGCATAATGCTTATGTTGGTAGCTACATGATTAGGTTTTCAGAATAACAAGGTCTTTAAAATTTGACAAATTAAAAGTATTGACCAGAACTACATTCAGACATGTATAAGGACATCTACAGTGCCAAGAATGTGCTTTGAAAAGGCTTAGTCAATGATAACCTTCTCCCAGTTTCAAAATAGTTTAAGATCACAGTGATTTCAATGACCACTGTTTCTCATATAAACAACAATAGCTCTATGTTAACCTTCATCAAGTGTGTACTGGCACTAATTTTCTATAATCTTGACTTAGTCTGTATCCCTGGAATGGGGTAGATTTGTAATGAAGTTTTTAGGTTGAAAGCTTTTGCAACCTGATAGAAAACAATTGGGTGTTGTGATTATTTTAGCAATGTAAGAAACTGTTGCTGCAGTTTATATCATGGTCTATCTACATGCTTTGTCTCAGTTGCAATAGAAAAGGATATTTTTGAGTCCAGAAATAACTACTAAATGTTCAGTTTTCTTTCAAGAGACACAGCAACTCTTTGAAATATGGTAATCTTGGTTAAATGTTTTGTAACTCCTTAAATGTATTTTCAGAAATACCTAGACTGTTTTTTTCTGATATGTAAAACAATATGCAAAGAAACCCAGTTCACAAATAAGTATGGAAATTACCATATTGGCAAAATCCCCAGGGAATTTGAAGGGCTAATGGTTTGGGCACTGCCACAGAGATTTGCAACTGATGCAAGACAGGCCTAAATGTGACTGGTGCAGTGAATAAAGCAACCTGGAGAGAGAGCTTCTCTGTAATGAAAACAGGTTGTTAAAGGTGACACTTTCATATATTAATGAGAAAAATATTAAAAAAAGCTTCAGTATGCAGTACAGTCTATGAAAGTGAGACTGACTTTTCCTGCTAAGGCTTTCAGATTTCAAAAATGTTGATCTCCGTTCCTGTATATATTTCATTTAGACAAAAAAAGACTATTTAGATGAGAAATTTCCAATACTTTGGCCATCAGTTAAAGTATGTTTGTGTAGCAGCTAGCATCTCACAAAAATAAGTAGGGACTTCTGCGGTAGTGATGCTAAACTAAATTTAGTAAGAAGTCACTTCTTCATATTTGAGTCAATTTGAACCTTAGAAAATATCTTTAGCAATAAAACCAAAGAATACCTTCACCAGTATGTTCAAGATTGTATTATCTGTGAATTTGAGTGTAAATGTTGTATTCTATAGTGGTAGCTTCAAGCTACTTTGCAACCAGTACCATGCTCATTCTGGCTGTAACATTCAGCACTAGAGGGAGAGTGGAGGGGTGCTCTGTTTTGGGGACTGATTGAAAAGCTCCCACCAACCTTCATCAGTTTTGGATGACAGCATTGGCACTTTGCTGACATATTCTTAGCTCTTTCTTTACTATTTCTGGGCTGGAAAGGCGTGAAAATACTTAAACATTGAGCTTGATAATTGTCCTCTTTTCTGTCTGATTTCTCACAGGACTAGCAGAGGCGTTGTCGTGGCTCCTGCGTTGCCTGGTAGCTGCGAGTGGACTTGAACTCGCACACTGCCCTCAGGGCTACAGCGCTCCAAGTGCGTTGGGTCTGATATTTGAAATACAGATATGCTGTGAGATACAGCTCTCCTCGCACCTCCAGCTCACTTTTTCTACCTGCAAAGCATCATACTGGGTAAATTCTGGGGATTATTTTGCTAGAAAATGCATTGCTGCATGAAGACTTTATGTAGGTCATCTTCTTGATATCAGCAGATGCTATTGTACAAAGTAGTTTCTTTATAAGTTCTTGCATGGAGTTAATTGCATATGCTGTGCATCATAAAGTATTTTGATAATAAAACTCTGCTAATAAACCAGTAAACAAAACTGAAGCATAACTTTTGATGATATTAAAATCAGAAATAAACAATACATCCAAAAGAAGTTTTTATATTTTAGTCTCAAACACTTTAGGACAAGTGGGCCACTGATCAGTCACACCACTGATTTTATTGGCATGGCCATTTTTATCCTCTAGTATAAATGAGAGGTAAATAAGTATTTCCAACATAACAAGAATGTTTGAAGGCTTGGCTTTTAAACGCAAGCAAATTTATTTTTACATTTAGGAATTAGATTTTTAATTCTATTTTTGGCAGTATCTCAATAAATGATCTAGAGTTTAAAAGATTAAAGAGAATTAAGGATGATGCACAGTGACCAACAAGAAAAGTCATATACTAATTAGCATTTTAAGTCAATGATCTACCTGTATAATTTTTGTCACACACAGGAAGGGAGGGGGAATTATCCTTAAATCTTTAGCCAAAATCTATATGTGACCAAATTAAGAGTTTGAGTCAGAGGGTAATACTTTTTCCCTGATAAATTAAAAATGCATTTTTTTTATGCTAACTTTTGTCAATAGGTGTTCAAGAATTTAAAAAATAATCTATATTACAAATGGCTTGCTATCACAATCTGTTCCATTAGCAACTATGCGCAAAAATCCTAACTTTTGCAATTTTCTAGGGTTTTGCAGTGAATCTTATTTTAGGCCACAATGCTGAGGAAAGAATAAATAAATTGTTCTTGTGGACCAGAGTTAATATCTATAAGTAACAGTCAATTAAAACCACTGGGATCGGAACAATTGTTATTATTCTGCTCTGGTATGACTACACTGTACCAAGATGACAGTGGTTTTACGGGCATCAAAAGCCAATTTCCAATGACCAGGATTTTTTCTTTGTCAGATCTATGCCAAAGAAACAGCAGGTTACCTCCACACCATGTTCACATACCTTTTTCATTTTTTCTTCCTGTCTCTGCACTGTATCAATTGTTCTCATCTTCTGGCAGTTTATCGTTTAACTCAGGTACAGGCATCGGTGCTCATAATCAGCACCTCAAAGGAAGTCTGTTATGGGCTGACTGGATATTCAACTAGCTGGGGCAGAACCAGAAACCCTGAAGTTTTGAACTCATTCTTGGAGTCTGCTTCTGTTCTCAACAAGAGAGATTCATTTATCCCAGGCATTCACCTCTTTCCCTCCCCTGCCATTTGTGGCAAGGTGGAAGCAAATGTCTAGCATACACATTCTTTCCCCAGCTGGATTCAGGTATAAAACTTTCTGACAAGGAATAGCAGTAAAGGGACCAAAGCTAGCTCTGAAGATGAACTTAAGGCTTTTGAAATCTGTAGCATGCCAAGATAGCTTTATAATTTTTTTTTGTCTTAATTTAAACTCAAAAAAAACATAGAAGGATGGGATGCTGAGATCATCTGTCACACCATCTGTGGTTGCCTAGCAGAATTACTCCAGCCTTGAGCTGGAGGAGCTCCCATTTGCAGCTGAACTGCAGTTGGGGATTTTATTAATACATCTCTCATTTATATAGCACCTTTCACTCTCAAGGATCCCAAAGTACTTGTTAAAGGATAAAGTTGAGGACTGAAGACTGCTAGAGGAGGAGAACTGGGAAAATTCCCTCCCTCCTGACCAGTGGCTTCAAAACTTTTTACTAAAGAAAGCATTTATTGCTGAATTTGTTATTCTCTTTCATTCCTCTGAGTGTGGCTCAATGGGAGGTTGTGACCTTCGGGGCCTTGTGCAGCCGTGAGCTGATTTGTTCCTGCAGAGACAATTGCAGATATGCTTGTTTTATTCCTATTGTATGTATGAGTGACACAATTTGTAAGCATCAGTTATAAAGCTTTATACATACACACACATTTATATTTTGTAGATATTTTTATATTTTAATATAATTTTGTATATTTATATTTTACAGAAAATAACAAGAGGAAGAAACAACTGTGATCAGCTGGCATACAGGAAAATTAAAAAAACCCAGAGACATAAAACATGTGGAGTAATCAGTAGTTTTCAGTCAAATGGCATTTAAATGCTGCACTGATGCATAACCTGCCCTACTGTTCTGTGAGGTGGGAGGACAGGTGATATGTCAGCTGTGCTCTGCCATGTAACTACAGTAGAAGGGCTGAGTTAATGACAGACACAAGAGTTTGGATGAATGTTAACATGCTGCTATTTCCATGCTGAGATGAAGTAGCAGGGCCTGGATTTATCATTAAAAGAGACCCAAGAGGCTCTCACTGAGCCAGCTGCTAGGGCCCTAAAACATATGTCGCACCCTTCAGCTGTTCATCAGTACAAAAGGCTTCCATCTCTAAGCACTTGACCTTGTTAGCCTCAGCGGTGTCAGTGATATTTTCAACAGGGAGACAACAGATCAAGTACGAAGAAGAGAATCTCTTAAGGGAAGCGTGTGCAGTCCCCGGCAACACAACCACAGAAATGTAGCCTGTGGATAACGGCTGCTATTTCTGACATTCATGATTTGTAAAGCGGGTAGGCTGCTTTTCAAAACAGTGGTAGACAAATGAAAAAGAAATAGCGAGAAAATAAAAATATGTTAGTGTCAAATACGTTAGCTCTCCACATTCTGAAATTTCCAAGCCTTCTTCCTCACACCCCCATTGGTCTTTATATTTTTACTAATTTCAAGGGAAGTTCAGCTTGAGTAAGGACTGAGTGGGGAGTTCTGAAGCCAGAGAGAATAATTGTAAGAATTACAGATATTCGCAGGTAGTATTAAGTGATGGTGCTACTGTGAGTGTGGTTTACCAGATGAGATACTGATGCACAGCACTTAGGAAGGATATTGCTTCCTCTCAGGTGTACGTGGGTTTATCGTAGTTAATTCTAGTCATCTCTTCACACTCTACATTTCCCAAAAGCACAGTAAAGCAGTGCTAATCAGATTTTTCCTCAACAGAAGGAGTCACCATGTTTCTCCAAGTCTGCCCATTAAGGCCTTCCCCAGCTATAATTTTGTGAAGGTAGTCTGTATGTATGGAATGTATGTATGTAAAGGTATATATTTCTATTTTCTCACTCTGTAAACAAAAATTCTGTATTTCTTGTATATTCTCATTCCATATTCATACACAGGCCCATATAACACTAACCTTAAAAAATATCTAAAATTAAACACTCCACTTTTTACACATTTGCCCTGGAAGAAGGGAGGTAGACAAAGGATGCAGAGTATGAGAAGACAAAACAGCCATGACAGATGTTAGTTAGGTTGCTTAATGCTGTGCCAGAAGGTACTCAGATACTGTGATGCTGAGCACTGAAACTTGCGCTGCATATCATATAACTGAGTTGGACCTTCAAAAGCATGAGCTTTTATTAAAAATCAAGAGATAGTAAAAATAACTATTTGAGGGGTTGGTTTTTCTTGTCTGCTTGTGATCTTTTGCGATTGTGTTCTTTACCACTGAAATGATGCAAAGTCAGGTGGTTTTCCCAGTGCCTGGAAAAGGAGCTATATGTAAGTGGGTGCCCTGTAAAGACTATGGTGCCTACACAGCTGCCCTGTTCAGCTCTGAGGTAGGACCCGGTTATTGAGGAAACTTTGTTTGGGCTGCCACCAGCACATATTAAATGCATCCAGGAGAGTGCCAGCTGATGCACTGAGCATCCGATCCCTGTGAGAGCTGCTGGGAGCGTATTCCAGCTGGGAATTTGGAGGTAGGGCTCTCCCCTCCCTGGTTCCTGGAGCTCCAGTGCAGAGACACTGAGAGGAGGGAGGGTTGATCAGGACATCTCCAAGTCACAAGAAAGTGAGCCGTAGTGGTTATTGTGCTGAACTGCATCTCTAAAGACTTGGGGCGGAGGAGGGAAGAAGTGATGACTTGTCCCGAGGAGAGGACCTGCAGAGTTTCCAGGCTGGATTTTTAGGGCTTGGAGGCTCTAAGATGGGACCCTCAAATGAAGCATCCCCTGTGTGCTTTGCTTTTGACTGCTCTGGCGTGCTGCGAACACCCGTGGGCCGGATGCAGGCCAGGGCCAGGTGGAGGAGCACACTCCCAAACACTGGCAGGCGAGGAATAGCTGCACTGGTGTGCCAAACTGCCAGAGCGGAGCGGGTGCATGGACTCAGCCTCTAACTTTTCTTGGCTCTTGTATTGTGCATTTCTTGTACACATCTCCCTTCTTGCGAGCAAGAAGGGAAAGCTACAGGTTACTCAGGCCTGCTCAGTTACACATGCATCTAATGTGAGAAAATGTTTCATCTGATTAGGAATCAAAAAATCTGAGATGCAAACTGCTGTTTTTAACTGGGTACAGCAGATTAGGTATGTGATCCCTGGGTTGCTGAAAACTTCTTTCAATTACTTGAGCAGAACCGTAGTTCAGCATCTTTGAAGATGAGGCTGGAGTTATTTGTGAAGTAATGTTGCAGTTTTCATTGTTTCCTAATGCAAAATTGTGTTCTAATGATACTTGAAAAGAATGTGAACATTACTTTGATAGCTAAAGCAGAAAGCAGATAAAACAATTTTTGGTGGGATAATTTAATGGTTTTTTTTTTTTTTTTGTTTTTTGTTTTTTTTGCATACAGAAGTGACTTAATGATGTGTGAAGTCTGACAAGTAAATCTCCTTAATGGTTCTTACCACAATGAACATTGAAAATAGCTCTTTTTCATACAATACGATATGTATTAGATAACAGCTGGTAACTGATAATATGGAAGAGATCAATTCTGCAAGCTGCAGAGCACCTGCATTTCTGATTGACTTTAATAAAAGTTGGAAGCACTCAGTGCTTCAAAAGATGTTTCCAGTACCCTCCAGGATTAAGCTTACCAAGAAATTTGTTTCTTGAACTGTAATTTAGTTATTGTTATGTTAACGCCTCAATCTTTTGGTGCAAAGTAGCTGCAGAAGGGGGAAAAGTATCTTGAGTGAAGATCACTCTGCCAGTGATTAAAATACTTTATGGCATCACTGTGAGTACTGTACAGGAAAGAATATATTGCATCAGTAAATTAAAATAGTACATCGGGTATACATGTTGCAGTAGTAGTGTTCTTATATCTAACATAAAGAAGTTTCTTTAAAAAAATTTTATAGTATGAGAAAATTCAGACCACTAAAGCCACTTACAGTGATTGCTTCTAGTAGTAAAGTATACTGTATTTTACTGATAGATTGTGAAATGAAAATATTTAAGATCACAAATATGTTACAAGTAGTTGTAGAAATCTTGACATATGGCATGTGTATCAAAGTCTCAAACCTCAGATCCAGTACAGTTTTATATACTGGAAAGCAAATATTTAAGCTAAAGAGAAGGAAAGAGACAGGAGAAACAGAAATAAAATTTAAAAGAAAGAATAGGGGACTGTACACAGAAACAAATACCTGCCTTGAAGCACAGCTAGTTATATTTAAAGTAGGATATATTATTTGTATTATTTCTATTATTTATGAGGTACCAAGAGGCTTCTTCCACTCCTGTCAGTGCCTGAGGTCCTGGGTCATCACACTTCAGGGCACGCCTTTGGGGATGCCCCAGCTCAATCGTCTGTGGGGTGCAATGAAAACTACGATATGTGTTTACCAGCTTTGTTAGTAGGTTTTTTATGATTTCAGCTTGGAATAAAATTATTCTTGCTACCTCAACATGTCAATAGAGTTTGCTAGCTTCTCTGGTGCTACCTCCCACAGGCTGTTGAAATGTGAGTTAACTGTGGAACACAAAACTAAAGGGCTAGGGCAGTGATGGGATGGGTGGTCGTGTTCACTTTGGATGGCCGTGGAGGGGAGCCCTGGGGTGGCAGGAAGGTAGCACTGCCTGTCTCAGCCCCCGTGCCTGCCCAGCCGTGGCAGGCTCAAGCTGGAAAAGGCAGGAGGAAGGGCAGGGAAGATTGCACCCGTGTTGTTGCTATAGGTCCAGCTTGGGAGCATAAGCCTTTTTATTAGGCTTTACTGTCCCCATTCTGCAGAGCTGCTTTCTGCCAGCTTTGCTGCAGCCCTGGTATCTTAAATTAACCCCATCTGAGTTCTTCAGGCCCTGAAAGTGGAGAAGAGCTTATAATGAATCTTGCTTTGGTATGTGCCAAAAAACGGGTCTCCATTATCTCTTCACCTTGGCTGAGTAAGACATCTGCCCTATACCATGGCTGCAAGCCTGCATGGCGCCACGCCGTTTTGTCAGTCCCTCAGATGGCTCAGAGAGGCAAACTGCTCTTCTTCAAGAGGGATGAGAAGAGTATGCTTTAGCTTGGTGGGAAAATAGATAAAAATGCATACCCTTCATGTGTGGCTGGTGTCAGAAGCCCATGCACTGTCACCCAGGAAAAGTACCCTACTGCTGCTGAATATGCCCCGTCCTTTGCTTTCTGTTGGATGCTGTGTGAGTGGGAAGGGGTAGGGGAAGGCTTCTGGGGTTTAGAAACTTGCCTGTGGGTGCTTTGAAAGGGAAATCTTATAGACAGGCTCCTGTCTCACTGTTTCTTGGAGCATACCCAGCTCAATAGTAAAATGTTGACTTACCTGTGGGAGAGAGGTGTCTCTTTAAACCTCCTCTAGGAGATCTTGAATATTAGCCCCTGAACATTTGTCTATTTTTTTCTTATTTAGTCTCTAATTGAAGAATGTAAGTGGTGGGGAAAATAGAAATATTCTTTATTCTGTTTGAATAAGCTCTCAGTCCATCTCACTTCCACTCATTAAAGGATCTCAAATTCCTTACAGCTAGTACAGACACAGTTTTAACATATGTTAATAGCTTAAAAGCAAAACTCCTAGCCATGTATTCTTTTCCCCTTTAGGAAATGTCCCACAGTCTGTAGACAGACTGAGATAATACTTTGCAGCACTTGAAAATAACTGATGCTGTATACTCAGTTGCTCCTTGTTACTGTATGTTCCTTTACATACTTATTCTGCATCACAGGAATAATTGTTTGCTTGCTTATTCCTTCCATCTGCTTGACATCATATGCATGTTTGAGATGCTTTCAGTTTGAACCAATTTTACTACTTGTTGCTTGCAGGTCTTCTGTTCCTTACTTTCAATAGGCGTGGCTGGAGGGTTACTGCAAATTCTTTCCAGCAGCAGATGACCTGCCAGGACAGTACTTAAAGCTGCAAGTCCTCAAGGAGCAGTGGCCTTCAGCTATGCCCTCATTTCTTATATCAAAAAAAGGAATTTAACTGGCACATTTTGCCAACTCTGGCATGCCTGTGTGTTGAGACAGCATTGCCATCTCTTTTTGATGGCAAAGCTATGGCAGTATGAGCCATTTATACCTATAAATATGTGCAAACACACATGCTTCCCTCTTCATCCTGTATGGTATAGTATGGTACAGAAGAAATAAGTGACTTATTTCACAATTCTCTTCAAATAACTTTCTGCCAGACATTGGGTTTGCAAATGAAATAAAACCTTAGGAGTTAAAACTTTCCTTCATTTTCTGACTTCTTAAATCCTGTGTGCGTTTTGTCAACCCTCCTATTATTGTCTTGGCTCCTACATGCTGACACAGCACCAGTTTTCTTGTCTAATTTTATAAACTGTTCAGCCGTGCCGTTATTCACTGTTTTCTTTTAATTATGTATTCTTGTTAACCTCTTTATCCTTTCAAAGTTGCAGATTGTGATTGACATGTGGTATTAATTAAGGCATATAATTTATGACATTGGAGCTTGAAATTAATAAGTGACAATACAATTACATGGTTTGCCTAATTGTCCTTCAGTAATATAAAGATTGACACTTACTGCAGCATTCAAAGTTAAAAGCTCTCAAACAGATAGTACAGCTGAATGTAATCACCAGTGAATCTAAAGTAAACAGATCCATTGTAAGGGACAGACTGTTGGGAAAATACTTCTGCTGTGGCCTTGTTTTATTAAATAAATGAACCTAAGTACAGGTCAATCTCAGAATTAAATTCAAAGCATAATATTTCCATGATTTTTAATTGAAAATAACTTAGTTTTCTGCCATGTTCATTGATACTTCCTTTCAAATCGCTACTCCTACTTGGCAAAGTGCCAGTATTTCCAACAGTTGCATTTGTTCTTGTTGATCCTATCCACATGGCTGCAATTTTCTTTACATCTCTATATAGTCATCTAATGATTGGCCACTTACTATATTATAGGAATGCCAAATCCCTTGTTGTTAATAGCATAGATTATGGTGCTGCAATTGCTGAAGAATATGAGAAATAGTATTTGGGTGAGCATTGTGAGCAGATTTGGGACTTTGAAACTCAATTTCAAGTGGCATCCTTGTTTTTAACCGCAAACTTTCCCTTGAGATCAAAACTCTTCTAATCTGGTCTCCTGACTCTGTGCTAATGCCCATAAAATTTTGACTAATTTTGTCAAAAGAAAAATATAAACACATGCTATGTGTCAACAAGACATTCAGGTTATTCTATTTGAAATCCCTGCAGCTTTGTTAAAGGAAATCCCTAGGTTTGTGTTATTTCAAGGAAACTGGACACCTGCAATAAATGCTTACATTTTAGATTTTTAAAGGTTAATTCCTAGAGATAATAACATTAAGACTATAAAAACTACTTCAATCAGAATGTTCTGACAGAATTTTTCATGTTAAACAAAATACTTCTGTTGGAATTTTAGTTCACTGCCAAATATCACGAAAAGTACTGCAAAGGATGAAGAAAAACTAAAGTGACTTCCCAAAATTTTTTATTTAAGTGAACTGTTAACACATCTTGAAATAGAGCGCTTGGAGCAACTTGCTCCAATATCCGTCAAGATCCAATATCTTGATTAATCTGAAATTGAAAGTCCCCCAAAAAACCCCATAGATTGAAAATCTTACTCTATATATCTGCCTATTCTGCCATAATCTTCTGATGATGATGGTATAGCACAAAGTATAAATATCCCACATGTGAATCTGGGCAAACCCTGGAGCAGCATGTTAGTGAGTGAAAGAAAGTGGTGGCAATGGGATGAGCTGTACTCACCACACTTTTACCTGTACCTGATTCCATGTTCTTGTAATTGCCAGGCTGCAGCACCAAGACCAGAGGTTTGGCCCATCGCAGGGAGTAAATTGCAAAGAAGCCATTGCAGAGCAACCATTCTAAAAATATAGAAGTCCTAGAAATAAATGCAACATGGCTTAAACGAAATCTCCTAATGATTTTGTTTTTGCTGTTGTTGTTCTTTTCTTGGGGTGGGTGGTATATCAGAAAAGGGAGACAAGTTTAAGTTGCAAAAGAATTTTTAAAGAATTCAACATTCCCTTATCTTTGTTCATCCTATCATTCTGCACTGGACCAACAGCCTCACAGAAGGTAATTGGAGTGTTCAGAGTTCGGACTGGAGACAGGGCACAGTTGAGCTGCCTGTGAATAACACTGCACATCTCAATAAATAATTCTTGATTTCATTGTCATTTCATTGCAGTGGTTAAGGAAGGGTGACTTGGTTAAAACAAATGCAGATCGATTTGTCAAGCAACATGCTTCAACCTTGGGTGCCTATACATTATGATCAATAATGTTTACAGTCTTTCTCCGTCCCCTCAAAGAGAATGTGCCTCCAGTTGAAGGGAATGCGATTTTCTTCTGCTGGTGACATTTTATAACTGTGGAAGCCTCTTTCTGGGAAGACTTTTTGTTCGATGTTGGCACAGAAATAAAAGTCATCAGACATGCAAGATGTGAATGGTCATGTGCATAGACCCTTTTTTTTTATAATAGAAAGAGCACAGATCGATAAAGCTCAGAAGAAGAAGGTAACAGCTGTAAGCAGCCTTGTACTGGGGCTGTAATCCTGATGAATAATGTTGCTGTCATAACAGCAGGGATAATTTAATGCTGACACTTAGCAGCATGATAAATAGCTTGTCAGACATAGGCAGTGACAGAGTCAAGTGAAACTGCCCATGACAAGTTCTGAAATATTAATCTTCTACTAGACTGTGACTGTGCTGAAGGGGCAGCAGCACACAGAAGACTGGGGGGGGGAGACACTTTGTAATATAAACAAATGTACTTTAGGACAAAAAGCTTGCATTGTGTAGAGATATTTCCCCTTACAAGAGCTATTATTTATATTATTTCTGTACAGTACTCTGAACATTTATGCTTTGTGACAGTATATTATATTTTTACAGCATATAGTCTGACAATTTCTCTGAAATATTTCTCTTCTCACTGGTAAGGGACTTTCTTGGGTTTAGAAATTTTGGGGGGAGAAATATTAAATGAAAATTTATTTCTTCTCTTTCCTTTTGCAGCCCATCTATCCCTTCATCCATGGATTTTTCCAGTTTACCTAGGATCTTTATTGCGAATGTCACATAAGCAGTGTGGCAGGGTTCTCTATGCCAAACACCAATTGATTTATGAACTGCTTCTCCATTAGAGATGACCTAGAGTGATGGTGGATGTAACAGGCACTAGAAATTCAAACCAGACTATTTGTTTAAGTGTAATTTGCTTAATAAAGTACGATGCTATTTTGATATTCAGAGAGCTGGAGGGTCCACACAGTACTCTGAGAATTATGTATCAAAGAATCTTGCATCCCTTTTGAATACTATTTTGATTACCAAGACTCCTCGTGACAGGCAAATGTTATGCCTTCATTCAAGATCAGGGCTGCAATCACTAAAACCTGAACATGTTATGATGGACATGCACTTAATGAACATAATGGCAGGATACAGCAAGCCAAGTAATAAGGTTTGAGATATTGTGCCTCAGCTTAGAGAGGTGCGTGTGACTCTGGTGCCAGATCAATACTAGCAATGGTCTGGTGGTAGCGGTAGTGAAAATATCTTCTGAAGTTTACAGATTTGCCATAATAGTAATAATATGCCTATGATTACTATCTAAAAGGTGATTGATGCCTTTATAAAGATAAAGGGCTTAATTGTAGCAAATGTGCATTGTCATCTTTAAGTCAATAGTGATCTAACCTGGTCTAGTGGAGGGTGTCCCTGCCATGGCAGGGGGGTAGGAACTAGATGATCTTTGAGGTCCCTTCCAACCCAAACCCTTCGATGATTCTATGATTTTATCTTGAAGAGACTGTAAATTGAGCTCAATGAAACAGTGGCTCAAGGTCTTATTTATTCATTGATACAGGGTGGATAGAGTGAGGCTGCAGCATATTTGGCTCCACAGCCAGCATGGTACCTAAGAGTCTCTGTATCTACCCTGACAACTTATTGCCTTATCAGCATTGAAGGAAGGTGTCTGAACAAGGTCTGAGGTGGCTGAAGGAATGCTGATGTTTTCAGCAGTTTCATTCTCCAACACGTACATTGGTCAAAGTGCCGACTTGTGCCATGCTGAAATCCCAAAGGAAATGAGTACAGTTAAGTGAAAGACCACTGGTAGTTGTTTGTTAGAAGGAAAGGTGAAGTCTGCAAAGAGTTAGAATTACAGATCTTAGTATAAGAATAATTTCTTTGAGTTCAAAGAAGTACAATGAATACAGATTACAACAAAGCAGACTTCAGAGCATGTCAAATGAAATGGAACAAAAGATCCCAGGCTACTTTGCTGCTGTTTGGGAACGGAGGAGATTATGTTCCAGTTCTAAAAGCCGTGCAGCATGCTCTCTACAACAGCATTAAGATTTCAATGTATGTAATTTATTAATGGTTTTAATGCAGAAATCACTAAACTTGTTGCTGAAGCTTTAAATGTAAGCATCAGTAGGTTACTGAAAGTGAAATCTTACTATCAGGAATTGTCTTCTAAAGTGAATCAATCCGATGTTTGTAAAGTGGCACACACAACGGACTGGCCAGGCCTGAAATATAATGTTAGAAAAACAGAATTGTTTGACCCATTTTCCATGGGAAGTGACTTTTGACTTCCAGAATTTGAAAAATATAGCTCTCTTGGTACCTATATTTTTGGAATGTAGTGTATATATTATATATAGTATCCTAATCATTTTGTGCTTTAGAGTCTGACTCAGCCTGTTGGCATTGATAGGTAGTTAACTTACCTAGGTGAAATATATTCTGAAACTTTCACAGCAGGATACTTGTGCTTGCCTTTTATGCAATTGCTGTTGTCTCCAGTGGTGAAAAGGTAGACCGTTTTGGGGTTTGCTCCAGTATTAAACGGAAGATATTCATACTTAGCAATCACTGTCAAAAATACAGTGTGATGTGATTTCTTGTGACGTCTTGACTTCTTTTTAAAGATAATGATTTTTTCTGTTGAAATGCACAAAAACTTACAAAATATGTTCAGTAATAAAATTCATTTAATGCTTCCAAGAAAAACTTAAAGTTTTACTTAAAAAACAAAAAAGATAGATTCAGCTTCTTGCTCTTTATGAGGTATCAGGTTTTCTATATGTAATGCATATGTACCATAGTCATTTAATGAATGCTTTCTGTCACCTTTTTATATAAAACTTTAATGTAAACTTTGCTGTATTGGGTTTGGGGATTTCTACTCATTCTCCACAAATAATTGCTTTGGTGTTAGTTTTGGTGTTGGTGTTTCATGAATACTTTAAAAGTGGACATCAAAAAACATGTTTGGTAAACAAATTTTGAGCTGGAAAAAAGTAAGAATTTTCAGATAGATCTAGAAATCTTATTCTTCGGCCAAGTGTAGAAGACAATATCAGTGGACTTGACAAGGAATTTTTAATGTTGTGTCTTAGACAGTCACGAGCTGCAGAAAACAAAACGTTGGTAGAAACTACTCAGCTAGGCTTGAAGCTAATGAAATTGAAAATTGTCAATGTTTGTCCATAGTTTGATAATTTCTCCATACATCTGAATTATTCTTTGCATGGTAATAAGGATTTAGCATAATTATAGATAAGACTGATATCCACTCTGTTGTTTTAAAATATTAAATGTATTTAAAGTAAAAAAAAAATCCAACTTTAATTTTTAATTTTTAATTTTAATTTTTCTGGAGTAGAAAACCAGCTGTTTTAAAGAATCTCTGTTCAATTTATTAGAATGTAGTAGTAACACTTTGAAATCAGGTGTAAAAGAAACAATTTTTTTTTTTTTTTTTAATTAAAGGAGGTGAAAAAGGAGGTAAAAAATAGCAAAGTATNTAAAAGAAACAATTTTTTTTTTTTTTTTTAAAGAAAGGAGGAGAAAAATAGTAGATTAACTACAGAAAGTTCCTTAGTGGCAACATCCATATACCCAACCTAGGACAAATTTTTATGTTGTATTATCATAGTAGAGGGATTTACTTGTTATCTCAGACCCATCCAGCCACTGAAATCCCTCTTGGTCTCCTCCTCCAACTGCTAACAGATACGAAATCATGAAAAAATGAATGAGAACTTTTGATTTTTTCTATTTCTATTTTGGGGAGCACATTTCCCATCACGTTATAAGGTAAGCCTGGTGGGGGGTAAAAAGAATTGTCTTGCCAGAAACATTGATGTGTTTTTATTCTGTACTAAAAAAAAGGACAGGGAGCCAAAAAACCACAGATTAGCATATTTATCTAGGATGTGAGGCACTGAAATTTGAATTTCTTCATTGTTCTAATTATCAGAGTATAGGGAATAGTTGTCTCTTTTTGACCAATTATGAACCAATAATTTGTATTTCCTTTTGACCAATAATTCTGTCTTTAACAAGAAACCTCTCAGATGGAAGTTTTTCAAAACAAGCTGTGAAGTGGTCTGGCTTTGAGGAACAGAGTTCCTCACTAGCTCAGTTAAGCAGGAAATAAATAATTACATGTTATGCATATTTAATAAAGCAATTTTTCAGCTTCTTTCTGTCTACCAAGCTCTTCCTATTATAAAGTTTAAAACGGATGTGTTCAAACTTACTAGAACGAAAGGGAAGAGAAATTGATGTAATGATATTATAATTTTAATGATGCATGACAAATTCATAACAGGGATGATATTTCAAAAGGTACAAAAAATGATCTCTCTTCAAACCTGTAAAATATACCAATAATTGGGTCCATGTTAGGGGTGCATACTGTTTCAGCTGAAATCTGTGTAGTTTAATATAGCTGCCTATAGGACAGAAATTGTGTGTAGACGAAAACCTCTGGAAAATTACATCTGCACAATATTTCTTTCTTGATTTCTTAGAGACTTCTTAGATTCACAAAAGAATTGTTGTTGTCCAGTATTAACTCTTACTGAGAAATTTCCCCAGTCCCTGAGGGATACCACCATCCCAGAGTTCTTATTAAAGGAATTCTCACTATTAATTTTGGAATATATTTTCTCCTTGTTTTATCAAACTCTGATTCACCTATTGGACATATGATGGTGCTACCAGGCTAAGCTCATTATTCATGCTTGCTAGTGCATAGTGAGAAAAGGATGAGGAAAAGGCTGAAGGTACTTACTGATATCTTTGCCTCAGTTTTTAACAGGAAGACCAGTTGTTCTCAGGGTACCCTGAGTTGTTCTCAGGGAAGACAGGGATGGGGAGCAGA
>VXBL01002182.1:0-51155 GCA_013400195.1 Aramus guarauna
GCACTCCCTATATAAGGGCGCGCCAGAGGAGAGGAGCGTCGCGCGCCACACTTAGCGCACGAGGGCGCGCGAAGGGCGCCTGAGGAGAAGAGAGTCACGCGCCGCAGTGCTTACCGCCGGGCGGGCGCAGCGCCCCTGAGCAGAAAAGCTTTGCGGCCCACAGTGTTCTTATAAGCGTATAGTGCAAGTTGAGTATATAAGACTACATTGTACTTAGGCTGTTACGTAATGATGAAAGGATGTCAAGAGTTGTCTTTAGTTGCAAGGTATTTCCGTTTCATCCACGTTTTCTTACCGTTGCGGAAGCGTTGTTTGCTCTTCACAGACCCTAACTCTCACTTGCCCGGTGTGGAGGAATTTCTCTTCAGAATGTAACAGTTCTAAACTCACCGTGCCTCTGTGTCTCATATTAATTTGAAATGGGTGTAGATGTACACGTTGTCGCACACCTGTTCCTACCTCTGACGCTCCCTGCTTCGGTCCTCCGCGTTATGTCCCGCGCGCTGCCGAAAGGTGGAAAGGAAATGAGCTATGACCTTTGGAAAGAGCCTGCAGCCCACCTTGCCGCCGCCCATCAGCAACGCTGCCGCTGGAAGTTTTGTTACAAGATACAGTTGTGTACTTTTTTTTTCTTTAAATAAGCGCATAGATGACCTACTTGTACTACAAAATGCAGACGTACGCTAGCAATACTTATTCCCCTTTCTATAGGGAGAGGTTTGCATACATCAAATACCCCTAAACTGACATCGAGGTAGAACTTTCTCAGGCAGTCTGCAATAGTGGCGCGTCATCGGTGCCGTACGTTCTTCACGTTTGTATGCGATTCTCTTTAAGAAGCATCGAGCAAGAAACTAGAATGTGATTCTGGTCTTGCTCGGATGTCCGAGCCGCAGAAAAATGTCAATTGGCAAGGCAAAAAGGCACGTATGCGCAACATACTTATGGTGAAAACAAGTGGTAGGATAATATACAAAGAACTATGCGCTTGATAGCTTTAATGCTGCTAAGATAGCATCTTCAAAAGGAAAGCATAATCGAAAAAAAAAGTCTCCATTACAGCAGTCGAACGTAATCCTTTAATCGACATCAATATTTACCAACATCGACATCCTCTTTCGCCTTACTGTAAACCCCCTCAAAAACACCTTTGTTACCCCAGAAGCCAACTGCGTCGTCTGTACAGAACTGGAATCTTTAGGCACGGTTCTCTCATTTTCTGTGCCCGATTCAAACAGGCTGACAAATTAGTAGCGCTTAACTCAGACACGTAAATGAAGTCTGCTGCACAATACTAAGGGACCTTATATAGCAATTTCCCCTTCTCTTTGTAACCTCGTCATTGTTCTGTGTTACACCTATACGTTTAGACCGCGATGTGAATGTACGCCCCCGCTACGTAGCCATGGGACATCAACATCTCAGTCCGGTTTGCTACTGTAATAAAAAATGAGGCAGGAAACTAAGCCTGCATCATTTCAGAGCCCCGCATCCCTCTCCTTCCCCAAAAACCGCTGAAAGCTCCCCTCTAGATGTTTCCTGTTAGTCTGGTTCTTGGTCCTAGCTCAAGAACCGTTTGCCTTTTTCATGAGCCAACAACTAGTCCTAACTGAAAGGACTTCACCAGAGTAAACTCAGATCTGCCCATTTGTACGGCTTATCGAGTCAGCCTTTCGACCGCTGGTAGCTGGCAGCGATAGGCCGGTTCGGCCTCGGACAACCGGGAAGTTTTCTGTCGATCCCTGCTGATGTACAACAATCACGCGAAGGGAAACCGACAGAATTTCTACCTTCTCCTCCAGACTCAGATGCACCGCTCTTGTCCCAGGTGGGATGAAATGAATACATTTTCTCGCTAGCCCTGGGGTCCTGCGGCATCCTTACTGAGGAGTTCGGCGAGAACGAGGTGGGGCGGGCGGGCATCGGGGCGGAGCGGCAGCGACTCACCTGGGGACAGACTCCACCCTTTTCCTCAGCCCGGTTAAATCCTGCTCCTCAACACCGAGTAGCATTTCTAGTTTGACAGAAATCGTGTTTTTGATAGAGACGCTGCAGAACTATCTATTCTTAGTACTTCCTCGAGACACAGAACAAAAATCTCTTTGTACGGTATGTTACCGTCCTAATCAAATATGACTGTTACAGCGTAAGACACGCCCTGCTGATCGTAATACAACTACGGCTGCGACAAAAGGAGACCAGACGCGTGACATTTACTACAATCAAAGATGTAAACTAAGAACGTTTATAAAATCCATCGCCGTGGTGATTACTACCCCATCACTTTCGTTTTACCTTTTCTGTACTCTGATCAGGAATCAGTTACATCAACCTGTATATTGAAAAGGTGGTTGGGTTTTTTTTGTTTTGGGGGGTTGGGTCTTTGGGGGTTTGGGGGGCTTTTTGTTGGCATTTGTGGGTTTTTTTTGACAAAATATTTAACGGTTTCTGACTCAAGGTGGCTCGAATGCTGTTATTATCAACAACTGCTACTCTGGAGGAGAAAAACATTTATATGAAAATCAAGAATGAACCGAGTACGACATTAAGTTGTATTGCAGTACGAGGAACAAACAGCGGTATACCTCAAAAAGCCAGTACCTCGGAGACATTATGAAGTAAGAGCGCGGTACTACACAACAGATTTGTCCAAGAGAAACCTTTTCAGACGCTTCAAAATGTCACGTCCTGTCTACGCACTGTAATACTATAATTTCCTGAGACAAAACAGAAAAGTATAAAGACTGAGTAAACCAATCAGAGTTCACAAATGCGTACAAGCAACCGATTCTTGAATTTGCTTTATTTTTCTCTGCATAAGGAACCCTGCGCAGGCAATTCAAATTAAAACAAAATAAATATGTGAATATTCATGTAAAACTGTCCTTGCTAATGAACAATTATACACAATGTACAACTCTTTGTGTTCACCGGGAGGGCTTACAAATGTACTATTCCCAACAAAAACGCACCAATATGTCTCCATGCAAACTTATCAAAAGAGACCAGAAAAGGAGAAAAAACTTACTGATCATACCTTTTTGTTTTCTTTTCCTTT
This sequence comes from Aramus guarauna, assembly GCA_013400195.1. Lineage (NCBI taxonomy): Eukaryota > Metazoa > Chordata > Aves > Gruiformes > Aramidae > Aramus > Aramus guarauna. The sequence continues at coordinate 3,059 of VXBL01002182.1, forward strand.
TTTTTTTCCTTTTTTACAATCACAAAAAAATAAAAACAACTAATTTTTTGTTACATTTAGAGTAACTAAAATGTGGCCGCCGTCTATAACATCTGGTTTTATGCTCCTAAAACATCTATGGTTACTGTAAAGTTATGTCAACGATGAATTAGACTTAGGACGCTATTTGTAGTAAAAGGAAGATGATTTTGTTCACAGAACGTTAATAATCTGTGTCTGAGCCCTCTGCATTGTCCACGTTCCGTGAGAGCATGTAATTGTCCATATCTATAGACCTGCAGTTATTGATTGCATAGCGCAAACGCTCTGCCATGATTAGTTGACTGGAGTAAGGTGGGAGCCTCAGTTGAAAGAAACAAGTCTGTGAGGTAGGCAAGCTGTCGTAAGGCTGTGGAAATGGATAAAAGGTGGGACACTGTTAAGTTGTGAATGAAGCAAAAAATGCAACATATCCATATTTCATTGCTCCCTCCCTTCCTTGCCTCTGTCATTCAGCATTTGCACATTCTACCTCAAAATTCCTTTGAAGAAGCGGGCTGGCCTCCCTTGTTTCATCCTTAAGTATGCGCAAAACTCCTGCTGTATCACCTGCTCTATAAAAATTTCAACCCGCTAACGAAATTCAACTATTTGAGAAGTTCATCGCGCTACTCTTTAGCAGCCCGCTGGAAGATACCAAACAACATTCGAATTACGTACTGTAGCGTGCCTTTAACACGCGGCAATCTCAGAGACGCCTAACTGAAGATGACGGTCAAGCCACTGTTAACTTAGAGTTTGCCAAGTTTTTTGTTCATGTACTTTATACAGAATGGGCTTTCACTGCACAAAACCCAAAAGTAATGCCAAGTGAATGCATCCTGTATATAAAGTAATGTACTGTAAACTCATTATAGTGGTTTTAGGACATTAGAGTTCACTCGCCGTCATGCGTTGCCACTTACAGAGATTTAAAACTTTAAAAAAGGTTCAAACTTTGGGAACATTATCAAATGAAAAGAAGGGATTGGAACAGAAAATTACCGTGGACAAGTCACAATACAAGGAGGTTTGTTTCTTGTGCAAGAGCTTGTCTTGACCTCTAATTGTGTAACTGTAGTAAATGTACCGAGTGAATTAAGATGCAACTCCTGCAGTGGTATGTACACCTACACAATTAACGTGTTTGAATAGCTCTGAGCGTGTCCCACCCCGTACTTTCTAACTTTTACAATTATGGAAACCTGTCTCCTATTGCCAAAGGACAGACTACGCTAGACAGGAATAAAAAAAAAAATAATACCAGCACCAAACCCCAAACAACAACCAAAAGCAGCATCTTACCCTATCAACCTTCATTATTTGGAATCGCTGAGAGATATCAGCTGTGTTAGCTGGCAGTCGAGATCTTCCTGACACAAACCTCATGAAAAGGACTCTCTCCTCATTTGAAAACTCTTCAAGGGTATGCCAGAACCACTGTACTAGCTGATGCTGCTCATCAACTTCTCTGTATCGCACAACTTTCTTCAGAACTTCAACTGATATTTCTGGCATTCCACAGACCATTTGCTCCAGCTGCTTGGCAGTCAGAAGAGACAACAAAGGAACCGGAACAATCCAAGACATTCCTTCTCTTACAGCAGCCACCTATTGTCCCAAAAAAGAAGAGTCATTTGAAGTGCAATTGCCTCACCTCTGCCGCTTACCGCGCCATCCCAATGCAAAAGTAATGTATCGGCTGAGAAATGGGATAAAGAGACACCGTGACAGAACATCTGCCAAATACAACCTCCCACACGTGCAGCTGTAAGGTAACCTATCTCAAAATCCCAAAGAACAGTACAGGTATTTTTAATTGTAATTACACATTAAAGAACACGTTTTGCTACAAAACAGAGGAACCGAAGCAAAGTACAAGTTAGCAGCGCAAACGACGACGGCTACACCGAAACATAGCATATATGCCGTACATCTGAGCTGGAACAAAGTCGTACTCGTAAGAAGCCCGTACTTGTTCTACAAGACTTCGGATTTGATATCTCTGAAGGGAAAGTTCCTTTTCTAATGCAGATAATATCACGCCGTATCTTAAGAAATATCTCTGTATCTTGAGAAAAAGCACAAGTTTCTTCCTAGCATGTAATTAATACTCTCTTTTCACAAGCTTCGCTATGCAGATGACAAAATACACAAAGGTACGCAAATAGGTAATTAATCCTTCTCAAAACATAGCATGAAATATATGTGCTAAAGCAGAAGATAAACAGTTTCCAGTTAAACAAACGTTTGTCGATAATATTTACTTTAGCTAGTCTCTATGTTGCTATAACCTCTGATTACAGTGCACGGCGTGCACAATTGCAAGTTATTTTCTCAGGCGGGGCTGACGGTTGTGGTGGGGCTACTCTCGTGAAAGACAAGTTCTGATTTCTAATGCTCTTTTGTGAACTGAGTAACGACTAAGAAAAATAGGACTAATTTAAAACAAAACCTCAAAACAGTTTGAAGGGGGCAGGGGGAAGCCACGGGAAGCCAGGCGAGATGCAGAAAGCAAAGCTTTTCTTATTCCCTAATAAATAGGAATGGACACTTGCAAAAATCAAAACCACCGTCCCCACTAACGACGGGGATAGCGTCGCAATGAGATTCTTACCTGACGGTCCATTTCGTGAAGTCTGTACTCAATTGCCCTCTCCACATATTCTTTCCTGTTTGAAAAGGTAAGTGGGATACTGTTCCCTCCAGGAATTATGGGAACCATTTTACCATCAGCACTTTGGCCAACGAAAGAATCTAAAGGAATCATCTGTTACGCAGAACGGGAAAAGTATGGTCAGCGTAAGTCACTACAGTGATCTAAGTTTAGTATTTTACTATCGGTCACCTACAACTACGATAAGATCACAAACTATTCCAAATACATATGAAGTGCTTGTGATCCCAATAACGGAGACATTGAATTATATAAACATTGAAGTTAAATTCCATCTGGTAAAGTACCCGTTTTGAGAATAAACCTAAAAGCTCCAACTTTCCCATCTTACCTCATGGAAATTTTCTTCAGTAATCCCACTGTCTTCAATGTGAAGAATGCTGTTGAGGGTCTGCACGTAGAGCAGATCTACCTCCTCCAAATCCTCCAAGATGAGTGGGATACAACAAAGTTGCTTCCAGACCATTGGAGCCAAATGAAGATCTAATGGCTTTTTTGTACGAATAGCTACACCCATGAGAATGCCCAAAAACTTAAACTGCATCAGATGTTCATCTAAACACGCCGAAGGGTTAAAGAGAAACCTGAAACAACAAAGAATCAGTAAAAATACTCTAGTATCATTTCTGTGCTACTTCATTAGAAGTAAAAGACAAAACATTTCGAAGCACGGCATAGTAACTGTCAACACGATTATCAGCAAGGGATGTCCAAAGAAGAAGATTATTGTTATCTTTGACCGTTAAAACCATGGAGGCCGAAACAGGCGGAACTAATCCTGACCGCAAAGGCTGGCATTCTTGGTATTACTCTGAATTCTGCCATCAGCAATCCAAGAAGTTCATGTTAAAGCCATACCTCTCCTCCACAATGAAGTAGCACTGCAATCTCAAGGAAACAAATTATACTCCAGACAATTGTGAAGTCTTATCATGAGGTACAAAATAATTAATAGAAGATTTTATTTCTTACCCGCTGAAGTCTGCAACAGAAGCAAATCTTGGACAACTTACCTATCCCTATTGTAGCCTACTTCAGCTGTAGCATTTGGGGAAGGAATAAGCAAATCTACTATTCCAGTTTCCAGTTCCTTAAAGATCAATCAAAAAGAAAAAAAGCCTTCTTAGACACAGGGATAACAAACCTATTACAGAAATATTATGACATTACGGCATTACAAGACAATATATTCCATTCGAGTGGTGATTACTTCTTAGAAATTTCTGTGAAACATTTAAGAGAAAGTCAACATGGTAGGAATCATTTTTAGTAATAAACACATGTTTATTTCAAGACCTGCCTTTACATCAGACTATAATGGTTATTTTACTGTGACTGCTCTGTGATACGTTCCCAGTACCCGTTACAGAAATAATCGGAAGCCATAAGCTATACATACCCTACTGGTGCAGCCTTATTCAAGAACCAAAAATGAACCAAATTTTTCAATGGGTTCTGTTCTGAACCTTGATCATACCTCATATTTAATGTAAACCATCTAGGAAAGAACCCAAAAATTACACCTCAAGTCCTTACCCGAATCAGCCCCAGTCTAGTCTTACAGGTTTCAGAAATCCCATTAATAAACAGAGTTCTTCAGTTTCTTCCACCCTGTATCCTACCTCTAACTCCAATGTCAGATCCAGCACTATCCATAGCTGTTGCCCTGCCTCAGATTAAACAGATACACTGATTATCCTCACTAATCCACAATCCTTTGGGGGTTTTGAGGGTCCTGCAAGATTAAGAAACAACCGAACTTCTCCAGCCAGCATTGTCTTGGATCCTTATCCTGACTACAACCATAGTAGCATCACAGGGCTGAGATACACCTTTAAAACTGTAAGCAGTACACATTAGCATTGACCTGTTTTCTCTTAGTCATGGTAGTCTGAAGCCTTCAGTTTCTAGGTAAATCTGAAAAGACAGCTACGTTGCCAATTGCAACAATACCCTGGTTACAGACAGGCAACAACGTGCACTTTCTGCTACCGATCTCCTTTCCAGCACTGAACTCGAGAGGTGACACATCTGAGAAACACCTGCCTGAGGTGTATCGTACGCACGGAAGGTACTGTAATCACGGAATGCAGTACGGCTTCTCTTATCAAAGCTACTGGCTGCAATGGGGGGCTGCAAAATGCTACCGTAACGCGCAGGGGCCATCTCAGCATTCCAAAGGGCCTATTGTAATACTCGTTATAGTGTGGCCTTGTGGCATCTCCTTGCCACAGTCTAGGAACATTTCTTTATCCTCAGACACATCCCTAAGTAGGCAGCTCTAGTGCTGTGGCTCAGGACTGAAGAACAAGTATTTGCTAAGCTGCAAAAAGGAAACGTGGAAAATACTAAAAGACACCAGAGAGAATACAACAAACTCTTCTCAGGCATTTTGAACTACTACATGTTTCATACCTGACACATTTCTGTAATAGTGTCATCAAACACTCCGCCCGCATCATCAGCTCCTTCTCCAACCAGTTTCACTTTCCAGGCACGGGAAGGTAGGCGAAGGTCTGATGCATTCAGCTTTACCACTTGCCTTGCTATCTGTACGAAAATGGGCTTGCACTTCCGACCTCTTTCAAAAAAAAAAAAAAAAAAAAAAAAAAAGACACAGCCATACAATGTAACTCATAAACATGTCAAGGGTACCGAAGTCACTTGATTAACAAAGTTGTACAAAGAGAGCTCAGTATGCCAAAAGTTATGGAAAAATGTCTGAATAGAGGTATTTGTCTGAGGTCTAACGCAATGCCTGTGAAAACAATACTGACCTGGTTGATATCCTTTTCACAGTAATCTGTGGTCCATAGTTTTTCCCCTGAACCATAGTTTTTCCTATAGAGCGTACCATGGGGAGCGTGTATACTCGTGGTGCTAGCAAGGGCCTCAACTGTCCTTGAACTATTCCCCATGTTCCAGCATTGTAATGAGATGTACTGTTCTGCAATACATCGGAATGAGAATAAACAAATTAATAAAGAATATTAATTCCATTCTTTACAGAATAGAAACGTTCATACTAATCACTAGCAATTCAGTGTTTCAGGAAACAGACAGGTTAGCACTTTTTGGTTTTAGCTTTGAAGCTAGTAAACTTTTGGAAAAGCAAAAATAAGCAAAATTATATAGCAATACTTGGACAAAGTTTGGTTTTATCTGGATTTATTTTTTTTTTTTAATTATTTATATCAAAAAATCTATGGAACTCATTACTAAGATCCACCCTGACCTGGTCAGAAACTCTCTAGCGACATGGCATAACACAACACAGCTAAGCTGTCGGGGGTTTTTTGTTTGTTTATTTTTGAAATGGAATTTTACCTGGTTATTGGGACTGAGGTTAAGTAATCTCCATGAAGAGTACATGAGGTCAGAAAAATGGTACAACAGTCTGAGCCTTGCTCTTACTGTATGAATGCTCACTTCTTTCAGTGCCCCATACTGTGGTGGAATGGCATCAGGTAAACCAAGCTGTAAAGGCACTGAAACGCCTACCACAGAAAAAGAAGAAAAAGCATTATTTCATAAAGGATAGCTGTACAGCTTTTGGCTGGGATGGAGTTGATTTTCTTTGCAGTAGCTTATGCGGTGCTTAGCTGGCTACTGGAGTTAAGCCACGGCAGTTGCAAAATTAAGAGACTAAGGTCATTTGAAAATCTGCACGGATATAAACCACATTTTGTACCAAATGTTCAGAAGTTCTTCTTGCGTTCATCCTCCAGGAAACACAAAGACTAAATCAAATGACCATACAAACAATCTCAGCTCTTTACCTGGAGCTCTTGGTGGAACAGGCGGAGCTGTCCAGGCAGCACTGTGGCAACGTCCAGCTGAAATCTGTCGAACATTCTTTCCTTGCAGGACTGTTACTAGGGTTGGTTCTCTGACATGGTTGGTATGGCCCAGTCCAAGCTGACAATTTAGAACAGATGTAAAAGGAACAAAGAAGAATCAACAATTGATGATACTTCTAAAACTCTCTAAGCAAAAATTCAGAGCAAATGGTAAACAAATGGCATTAATCTACAGCTTATAATGGCATAAAAAAATATTTACCATATATATATTATTGTGCTACCACTTACCTTTTATTTTTGATAGAATTTTGTATCCATACTCAATGGGAGTAGCACATCTAGGTGTCAGAGAGACCTTAAAACAGCTAGAGATTTTTTGCAAGCTCTTTTGCAGACTGAGGAACTAATCTATGATGCTAAGTCATCTATGTTGCACGGTCTCTCATGCACAGTCAACACGGCTCATATCTCTCTTCTGTACCATTTAAATACATTTTTTGCACTAGCACTTAAATTCCTAAAATAGTTTATCAAAACACAATTTGTGTAAAGACAAAGTTTATTGAAGCTGTTCTGACTTTTTACTGATGGCTTCATATCATAGTCTAATTTCATATTCTAACAGTGAAAATTTCATATTACAAAAATTTTTTTTTTTTTTTACCCCTTCATATAAAACAAATTTTTGGCACTGCAAGGAAAAATCGTACAAAGCAGGCTAGCAGAACAAAGTTTCTCTCAATTTTTTACCCTAACGCTTTTTTCGCTTCCAGAAACACAAAGTAAGCACCCTATTAAAAACAAAACAAAACCAAAAAACCTTTGTTCTTTCCGGTTCCTCTCAGAAGTTATGCTAAACAACTTGCTCAACAATCCTCAAAAACTCAATTCTGAAATACCAGAGGACAAACTGTGCCCAAACTTCCTGAAACACCAACAGCCAATGAATCAAAAGGTTCTTTCTTATATTTGTAGCATGCAAAGCTGTCAAAAAGCTGAAGTGGTTTCAAAAATTTGAGTTAATACATGGGGTGAGGGAGGAAAATGGACTTTTAGGGGCAGGGATAAAACTAGGGTCCCAAAGAAAAGAGAGAATTTATTACTTACTAATTTTTGTCCTGACTCTAAAACATTATTCTCTAAAAAAAAGTGATTTTGTATTTTCTTTATGAAAAGCATCTACAGAGATCACAAATCTGATTGACATCAACCATAAATGTTGAAAAAGCTGATGACAGCTCAAGATTGAGGTAAAAATTTGTAATTTTTTTAAAAAGCTTTGATTAGAATAATTTGGGTAGAATGTTTTCAGTGCTTTCCCAAATTACTACCATGTAAGAGCACAGGAAATAACAAGACAATAATGGAAATGCCTAAAATGTTGTTATGGCTGGGGGATGAGGGGGGGAGGGAAGGAGGAGAACAAAAATAAAAGCTTTCTTTTCCACAAAAATAAAGATATTCCAATCACATGTGTACAGTATAATTATACCCTTACAAAGGTTAGAAATAAACAGATTATAGTACATACCTGCCCTTCAGAGTTGCTACCCCAAGCATATACATCCCCTGTTGATGATAAAGCTAGCGTATGCTCGGCTCCTACAGCTATGTCTTCAATGAAGATTCCTGACAGCACTGGAACTTGTTGGGGTCTGTTGTGATTTCGAGCTCGACCTTCTGGCAAACCTATCAGGCGATCTACAATTGCAAGCACATGTCTGTCTATATATTTCAAGAACATTAAAAAGTTAATTTTATTTGCAGGCAGAAGTCAGGGAGGGACAAAAAGGAATTCTACATACTCTTGGAACTGGGACAGAAGTGCAATTGGTTAGAGAGAAATCTAGCATATGTTTCCTCAAAACAGTGCTCCCCACAGCGCTCACTAATATCACTAAAGCTGTTATTTTCACTTAAAGTCTGAAGCAAGATCAAATTCTATTAAAACAAGACTTCTAGACCTCAGTGTATGGTTTTATAATACATATGAATTCACTGACTCAAGAAGTTCAAACACGTTTAATTTGGTGCAATGTTGAAGTTCCAAAATTCAGACTAGGTCAGCACAAATCTAAAAAGTAGCATTAGGTCAGTCTTATGAATAGGTCTTCATATTCTTCCTTTTCTCTTGCAATACACACGAACCTACAAATGGAAAGGTCTAAATACCAGATTTCCCTACCTTGTCCAAAAGTATACACATGACCATCTTTTGTCAGTGCAACAGAGAACTGGGTTCCACAGGCAACTTTTTTTATTCCAATTCCACAAAGAATATCCACTTTCTAAGGGGTAAGAGAAAGGAAGAAGAGCTATGGTATTATGAGGATACAAACAGAAAGCAAACATGAATTTAATCTGTAACTTCTGCTTCCAAAAAGAAATTTTATAATTACTCTACTTAAAGCTCAGCATAATGTATCATCAGAATTATTTATGCTAGATTGTATTACAACAGTGTAATTTATATTATACGGAACTAATAATTTAATTTCCGCAAATTACACTCTGAACACTGTGTAATATGCTTAACAACACTGAAAATTTATGCAAAGAACAATTTCTCTGTGAATTCTAACCTGTGGTGAGGATTTTGCAGTGGAATTTCCCAAACCAAGTTTACCATAATCTCCATCTCCAAAAGCCCAAACCATTGATCCATCTGTTGACACAGCTACAGTATGATTGAGTCCACAGGCCACCTGGTTGAGAGAAATACGTTGTTACCACAGTTTTTGCTAATTTACTATTAACTCAAACACCCCAACTGCCTTAAGAAAAGAAAAATTGGGTTTTAAAAAATAAGTACCCTTTTAAAACCATTAAAACCTCCATTGCTTATTACAGTGTTTTAAAGATATTTAGGACTACACTAGTATTGTCTTCCCCTCAGCTCCTACAACCAAGCCATAGTATCATGATATACATGCTCATAGTTTAAGAATACAAAGCAGCTCATGAATTCATGCTTAAATTACCTAAATCTTGAAATGTTAAAAAACAAGGAGAGTTTTTCAGAAAGAGCATCAAAAGAGCCAGGAAAGTAATTATTTCAAAAATCCAAATAAAAGCCAAGGTTAAAAACCAAAACAAAACCAAACGAAAACAAAACCCAGAACAATTAACTATGTCAAAACCATCAGCTTTAAACCAAAGATACATTGCTAGTTTTAGATAACCGTGCCTGTCCTATCTGGTAACCTTCCAGCGCTGTCACTCTTTCTGGAAGTTTCTTATTGGAAGTATTTCCGAGTCCTAATCGACCATAGTCACCATTTCCAAACGTAAACAGTTTACCATCTGCTGTCACCACAGCTGAGTGTTTGAAGCCACATGACATCTGGAAGCAAAATAAACATAATTTTTACTTCTGTTATAAATCTGGGGGAGGAAATTATACCATTACACGTAAATACGTAATACCTTTTCCTTCCCTAAATCATATTCATCTTATAAAGAGTTAAAATACAGATATTTTAGCATTCACGATTTCTTCAACAACCTATCTCTTACTCTTCTCAACAGTAACGTTGAGCAGGAGGACAGATGGGTATTTGTGTGAAGAAAGGCTTTCAGGTGTTTCATTTGTTTGTTTACTTTTACCAACTGCTGTTTTCTGCACACAGATTGCTTTTGTCGTATGAATATTTTATATTTTTGTAAAGAAACCTCCAGTCAAAGCCAAATACGCTTTTGTGCTTTGTTATAATGCACACCTAATGCTTAGGAGGTGGTCTCGGTGACTAGTTTTCTAGGTCAAAGCCACCTGACAAGGACAAAGGGAAACTTCTAAATCGTGTCTATATTTTGACAATTTTTAGATCGTCCCTGTCTTCCATGCTCTTTCTAATTTTTAGTCCTCTCTAGTAACAACTGTCAATTAACATCACACCTCAACATGAGCTCTGTGCTATTAACATCCTTCAACTGGAAATTATCGCTTGGTTCATAATGCTCAGAGAAGTAAAAAGTTGCCTGTTTTCATTTGGTATATGAATTCAAACTGTCGAGACTGACAGTGTTTCTGGAATGTTCCTAGCACAAGGTTACCATGCCTGCAGTTTGTAGGTGACAAAAAAATATTTTGGAACCTGCACCACTTCTTCTCCTTGCAGAGCCTCTATTTGTCTAGGCCTGCGCTGTCTGTCGCTGTTCCCATGTCCCAGTTTGCCATAATCTCCATCTCCCCAGCTGAAGACTTCCCCGCTTTCTGTTAAAGCCATGGAATGTCCATCAGATCCACAAGAGGTCACTAGCTGTGTTACAACAAAGCCTGGTAAAGAAAAATGAGAAAACAAAGTTTAGAACACATTAGAACAAACTCTTCACATACATTTATCCAAGTGCCCCTAGTGGTAGCCAATTAAGTCTAGGGAAAGGAACGAACCACAATAACAGTTTTCTTATTATAACAATTTCATTGTTTTTATTTTGAACAAAACCTTCGTCTTTTCATGTACAACCTATGCTTCTGGCCTGCCATTAGCATTGAAATGAAACGTTCCTATCTTGAGCAAACACTTTTCCCTGAAGCCTTCTTAAAATTAAGGAATTTTCATATATTACTACTTAAATCTTACAGAGAAATAAACACCTAGTTTATTTGCTCAATTTTTTAATTAAAGATTACTAATTTTTTAAGGACTATTATTTTAATGTGTACATCTACAAAATTAGCATCAATACAAATAATTAGATAAACTACCAAAACGCTTATTTGTGGGTTTTTTTCAATTGACTCATTTCAAACCCAACAATTTTACCTTGCAGTGCTGAAATGACTGTTAACACATGAAGATCATCAGAATTTCCTTGTCCCAGTCGCCCATAGCTCCCTTCTCCACAAGCCAAAACCGTGCCATTAGCTTGAATGACAAAAGTACAATTCTGACCACAAACAACCTAGTTTAGGAAGACATAAAGGAATTTTAATAACTTCTGTGTTAGATGCAGCAACGTTGCAATACCTGTATTACGAAGTACAATCTTCTTTCTTCATTTTTTGTTCTTTGTAGTTTTAGCAAGACAACTGACACTTTTGTCACACCACAAATACCCGTGCGACAACCCAATTAACATGAGACTTCACTCACTCCATGTTTAACGGCTTAACGGCGTTTAGTTACCCAATCACATCATAGTAAAAATTACTTCACTGAAACTTGCTACTAGTTCGGCAAACCTTCTTCCAGTGAGAGAAATCACAACATACTTCTACCTGAGATATAGTTTTGATGTTTCCATACTGAATGTCAATGTTATTTCAGAAAAAAAAAAAAAAAAAAAAAAAAAAAAATTGGCACACATATTATGTTAAAGCTGTGCAGGTATTTTCAAATCATGTTCATATCAAACAATTTTGTCGGATTTCAGCAACTTCTTGCTTTGCATTTGTCAAATAATTAAAGAATTCCTCTTCAGTGAAAACACATGTTTTGGGAGTACTTTACAGTAAATTCAAATAACAAATTGAAAAGACATTTAGAGAGAGATTTTGACAAATTGTACAATGAATACATGATCCATTATTACAAATAAAAGCACATGACTCTTTTTTAAATGATCACCTGCTGAGCCTGAGAGAATGAAGGTGCTGCTACTGGTATCATGACATTTCTACCAGCTTCTGCTAACTGTCCGTGTCTTCCTGCTCCCCACAGATACACATCGCATTTGCCTCCCAAGTGCCAATCCTATGAAATAGCATGAAAGAATGCTTTAGAAGAGTACTTTCAACAGCTTACAATGTTTTTGTTTAAAAAAAAAACAACAACAACAACACAAAAAACATCAATTTTACTAACCTCTGGCCTTGATGTTGCCCATGACATTATCTGTTCATCCATACCATTGATCCATTTACTGTTATCCTGCCCAACAGAAGCCACAGTTACCACATGCAGTTCAAGAGGTGCACATTGTTTTGCTGTTATGTAATACATATTTTCCTTCCTAACTAAGAACAATATTGACATTCAAATTATTCTAAACAGTATAGCAGTAAGAATCAATATGTGCTGATTCAAATACTTTCTTTTTGTCCATACGCCAAGTTTGTTTCCTTACTACACCTATCTAGCAATGATATCGTTATCCATGACTTGCAATCAAAATAAAAGAAGAAAAACAACGTTCATGATGAAGTAATATTTTCCTATTTACTCATACTTAGGGCTTTTTGAAGTTTGAGTTGCAAACACTGGCTTAAAATGTTATAAGCTTGCCAATAAAAAACTCTTAATCTAAAATTTCTATTTTGGTTTACATATCGCAAGTCATAAAGACAACTGACACTACCAAAATAATTCGGTGTAGAGATGTACCAAAATGTTACTCTAAAAACAGCACTGTAAAGCTCTACATTTCTTGCTTCTATCATATGAGAATTACTGTCACAGTTTTGGGTTGTTTTTTGCTTTGTTTTTAACACGCAACTGAGTTGCACTCATGACTACACATACAGGGAGCAATCTTTACAGTATATTCCAACCAGTTAATTAAAAATAAACTTAGACTTATTGTTGCTGCTGATTTTAATGAACGTAAATCTTCACAGTTCAGAGATGCTAACCGCATCATACCATATGCTCAACAACATGCTTCACTGTTGAGATAACATAGCACATTTTACCATTAGGAGAGTAAGCTCATCCTCTGGAACAGGCTCCAGGTCCGGAACAGTAAAGGATTCTGGGAACTGTGCTCCCTTGGCCAGGGCTTCAGCAGCTTTTATGGTAGTAGAGAAACACTCTAGCCAGGCCCATTCTGTGGGATTCCAGGCTGAAGGATCAGGGAGGCAGTACTGGTGATGAGGTGGTACTGGGGGATTGCACAAGAGCTGATCTAGGTGAAGGCCCACGGCGAGTGATGCCAAGCACTGCATATAAGGACTATGAACAAGCTGGTCTCCACAAACAACGTGGGGCTAAAGGGAGTCGGGGAGAGAAATGGAACATGCAAAGTTAGAAATATATATTAATCAACTCACAAACAGGAGTCCTTCAAAGCTAGTCCTGTAGAAAAATACCTTCCTCCATCCTTAATCAAAGCTTTTCTAATATTTTCAATATTCTTAAATTAGGACACTCTTGAGAAAGTCTCAAAGTCTTATTATCGTTGAGAATACTGAAAGACATTTGCAAACAGGATGTAGGAAAGTCTTCTGGGTTCTCTGTGCTGAAAGACTGAGACCAGCTGAGATTCAAACAGTGATCCCACGTCAGACAGGAATTTTAAATGTTCGCATTTGCTCTTCTTACCTTTTCGTAAGCATACTGTTCCTGAAGCATTATTGGCAAACGTTCCAAGAAAGCTCGCATGCAAGGAGCCATATTTAATCCCAGAACTCCTTGCTGTTTCAGTGCAGTCCTACATGTTGCAAGGACGTGATTGGAAGATATCCACTCTGATGTACAGTTCACTACCAACACATCCTGTTTAACAGCAGTCACAAGACACATTAGAAATTAAAAAATCATAAAGCAGGATTATTCAGCTCCATTGATTTATCACCAATTGTCTTAGTTTCCATAGGGGCCAGAAAACACACAAGCTTGAACATTTTTGTCTCCATTGGCGAATAATCTGCTGACTAATGCTATGGAGTAGCCATCTCCATTTGCCACTTCCTCACATTCCCATGGCAACGCTATGATTAACGCTCCAAGGAAGAATACAAGCATGGCACTAAGCAGAGTTCATTTCAGTGAATGCTGTAACCTTAGTTTAGTGTTCAGTTTAAGTGCAACCTTAGTTTAGGATGTGCCTTGTAATATGACCTCCAACATTAGGTTTGAATTCAGAAAAGACTTTCAAAGAATCCCAAAATACTAAGAACTACATGTGGCGTGACTCTACTAACAGGAGTCGTAACTTGTGCCATGTTTATCTTCATTCACAAACACCACTGTCTTTTGGAATAATCAACTGTTATCAAACTTCTGTTCGGATGCCAGCAGTTCCTGATGCAGCAAACACTGCAGTAAATTCTGCTGCTCCCTAACAATTTCTGAGGTTCAGGCTCCTTCAGATTAAGTTAGATGACTGAAGTATCTTAATTGCTAGGGGAAATGAAACATTTCTTCGTGCTGCATAAAGGAAAAAATTAACAAAGTATTTATGGCTGCTGCCATTAAACAGATAAGCTCATGTAACTGGTGTGCAGCAGCCTTTATAACCACTGGTTCACAAGGATTTCACCCTGCCCCCCTGCCCCGAATTAAATATGGGATATTATTTAAAAAAACACCAGTCTTTTTAGGGTCAGGTGATAGTTGAAAGCCAAAACAATGTGCCTTAAAAATATAACAGACTTAGATATTTCTGTCTGCATGTTTCTAGGAAAAATAAGACAAAGGAGCATTTTCTTTTAGGAAAAAAATTGAAAGAACATTAACACATAGTGTCACCTTTGATCTGTTAGAGCAAGCAGCTACTCCAACTTCAGGTATCCATACTGCAGTCTGAATGGCTCCAGAACCTATCACAACACTCTGTAATACTGAACCATCCTAAGGAAAACAATTTCGAGTCAGTGTGTATCCACAGCTACTTTTCTGTTTAAATGCATACAATCACATTTCTAAGGGATGATATTCTCCCAAGCTGTTCAATAACTTTTTAAAAACGGAAATATTTATACTAAAAGCAAAAAAAAAAATCTAGCATTTTTATCATACTAAGGAGATAACACAACTAAGGATTTAGAAGTGTTTAATAATCCACCCTACCTGACCCTTAGAAAAGTTCTCAAAGTAAGAGAATATTGTTCCCAACTTTAAAGAGAGAGTAGCTGGCTCTGCAAAGCCTAACTAAGATGACAAAGCCTACACTATTAATCAATAGTAAAACCATAAAATATAAAATACTTCAGTGTTAAGTACAATTTCAATTTATATTTTATTATTTGTAATTTTATACCATCGTTTTACACCATGCCTTCTCTAATGTTTCTAACATACTGGGGGAAAAAAAGAAAGCTAGTCTGATGCCTTGGCCATTTTAGATACTCATACCAAAAAAAGAATCATGCCACATCAACTATGATCTTACCCGTAAAGACCAAATATTCATGAGACCACCAAGTCCACCAGATACTAATGCCAGTCCATCAGGACTGAATGCAACAGTCCGAACAGGAGTAATATGTCCTCTCAGCTGAAACACACACTTGACTTCCACTGCTTTTCTGTATCCATCCTGCAAATTGTTTCATAGTTATGGAACACTGTGAACTATTTACAGAAAACAGAACAGCAGAACAGCTTCTCTATTCTGCAGTAAGTACCGGTCATCTGTACAGAGGGGGTCATTTCCATAGGATAATAAAAAAGACCAATACTATGATCATATTTCATAAATATCTTTATCACATTATCTTTTCTCCCCTTACAAAATGTTATCAACATCAAAGACCACATTACAATTTACATAGGTGAATTTAATCTTGACTTAATTTTATCTTCAAACAGTTTTAAACTCTTACAAAATTTTCATATAAATTTATCAACTTTTAAAAAAATGAAAACAGATCAAAATATACTCTTTAGCCAAATAAAATTCATTTAAGCCCGTGATTTTTCATTTCCCATTCTGAAAATGCCTACACATACAAATGCGATATAAGCTTATTTTAGCAAATGTCTTTTGTCAGGAAATGTTGAGATTTCACCAACTCGCTCACACTCTTCTCCCACAATTTTGGAACAGGCAAAGAGAATTTCTTAAATACCAAGTTTACCCCTTTTACCTTGGCACTTGTTTCCTGGTCCCACCATCCTTCTGAGCAAGTTGAGCTAGACTGCAATGTGATTACTATGTCCTGGGGAACGGTCCAGACACACACCAAACCATTGTGGCATCCTCTAAAGGAAGTCAGGATAAATCAGAAAAACAAAGTAAAGCTATTAACTAACAAAATGTCAGTGGTCTAGTATTAACTTAAAATATCAGTAGTCTTCACCATCTTCCTACAAAACTATATTGTATCAATTAATCTAAAGTTGAAAGGCGTGTTCCCAATGGATAAATGCATTTTTCCCTATTCCCCCCACCTTGCAGCTTTTCAATTTTTACAAACACCACATTCTCAGAAAAAATATTTGGATGAAACAAAAAGATTTCAAGCAGGACCACCATACGCAGGTCTCAGGGCATGGAGAAACTAGCTGGTAAAATGACTAGAACCACTCTTGTGGTCACGGATCTCATGATAACTGTCTTACCAAATTAATGTTATTTACAAAAAACTACAAACTTTTTTTTTTTTTCTGGACACTAAAGACTGGTACAGAAGATCTGCAAAAGAGCTATAAAAACAATTTAAAAAATCACATACGTAGCAAGTAAAAGCTGCAACTTGGATCCTTTTCCTGGAAGAGCACACCAGGCAATGCCATTCACAATAGCTGGGTGGGACAGTGAATGCAGACATCTCCAACATCCTCCCATATATCCCCAGAGTTTCACTGTTTCTTCTTTGGCACATGTCAGGAGAATCTTACCAGTTGGATCCCACTTCATACTAACAATCATATCCTATGAGATTTAGAAACATCAGAAGTTGGTATGAAGCCACACAGTAAGAACAGAGAAAATTTAGCTCTCAGAGCTAATGTAATGTTTAATTATTAGTAACAAAGAACATTTTATTCTCTAATAAATTGTTACAGAGATAGTGAGTTGCAATTATGAAATCATAACAATACTATCCAGAACTGTCAAATTAAGACAAAATCCTAGGATCCTGAGAGAACCTAAAGGAAAAGCACAGGACAAAAAAGTTCTTGTTGCACGCTTTTCTTGATTTCCGCCCACCTCCCCGAAGAGGCAGACAATTTTTCCTTTTTTTATATTATGAAATTATAGTATGAATTACCTTAATGGCATATTGCTTATAAACATACCAGGCAGTTGCCCAGATGGAGCTTTGAGTCTAACTAAGGTAGCAAAGGAGAACAGCCTACAGTGGAAAAGGCAAGCATAGTTGTATTGTCACAGCATGCTTACTTCTGTGACTACCAGGCTGCAAATACCAAGACCAGTTCATGGAAACACTCAAAATGCTTTTACTACACCTACACTTCAGGAATTCTCCTCTTAGCCCAACAAATCACTTATGGACTATTAATGACTTATTATTGCATCCTAGCCAAGCAAAGGATCTAAACTTTTGTGGCTGCGTATTTAGAAAAAAACATTTTTTGCTTTGCACAAGAATTTCAGCTTTACAAAAGCATGTGACATAACCAAAATTAAAATTTAATTATGACCACTTTTACAAAGTAAAAGAACTACAGTCTTTTAAATGCAGACATGCATAGTTGTGCCCTTAATACACTTCTGTCACTGTATGTACATATACTTCACAATCTCTATTAGCAAAACAGGCTATGAAATTTATTTTTCCTTTTTTTTTTCCAAATTTGCCAGACTGTTCCTTTTAAATATATTGTGTTTAATATGTGTATCAGAAATAGGTACGTGTTCTTAAAATAATCTGCAATTGACTTTATAAACAGATTTCAAATAAAGAAAATAACTTAAACAGACCTTTACCTACATAAATTATACATGACTTCTAAAAAGACTGAGTTACCTTATGTGCATCAACTAGAACGATTCCTCCTTTTTCAAGCGGTTCCTTTGTTCCTATTAGCAATTTTCCATCTGAATAGCCAACTGCAAATGGTCTGTCTTCACTGAACCAGGCAAGGCACGTGACAGAAACTACGTAAACAGACAACATAAATTAAGCTAAATTGAACTTCACTCCTGCCAAAGAAGTTTTTGCAGTGCAATTGTCTAAAATACGAAGTGCATAACAACTTCCCCCACCACAAAGGTTACTTAACATATTTTGAGTCTGATAGTTTTCTGGATTTTGTATGGTAAAGTTAAAACTGAGTGCCACTGTAATGACAGCTGTTGAGATTATTTTGTAATAGTTTTTTCATTCTTCTTTTTATTAAAATAATTGTATTTATATTCCCAAGATGGTGAAAAGAACTATGCTAGGGGAAAAAAAAAAAAGTAGACTGAATCCTATACATGTATCCGAGATAGGGATGCTTCAGAGAAAAGCACTGAAAACAACTGGAGCCTTTCTTAGCACGTTGATATTGCCTCACTTGATTCTGCCAAAAAAAATCTGCAAATTTCCTAAAGAAACAATATGCAAAACTGCACAAAGATGTGCTACTTGATGTCCTCTGGGAATGGAACCACAAAGGAAAAATGGCAATAATTCATTAATTCAAATGACATTGACTACACACTATCTGTAGACAAAGCAGACACTGCAGGGAATCTATACTGCTTTTATACGATGGCAAGGAATGTCACGATTTCACTAGGCTGCTACAGTTTCCCTCTGCTGCAAGGGAATCAGGGTGCAGATGGAGATCCCACAGACTTTCCTCCTTCCATGAATGCAAGTGGATGATGCTCACAGGTTAAGTACCAGAAGTCATATCCCATGAACAATATCAAAGGATTCAGATTATATACTTGCTTAATTAAAAAAAAAAAAAATTTTTAAATGTTTTAAAAAAAAATAAAATAAAAAAAAAAAAAAAGGGGATGGGATTTTAAATTTGTACTTAAATACCGATACAGTCACCTACCATCCTTTCTGTAGCAGTGTTCCAGTTCTAGCCGGTGCATGGTTGAAATATCTACAACTTCAATAAGACCAAGAGATCCATCCATACGACCGATTAATAATAATTCTGGAGCATCTCCTGTCCATGCTGCAGCTGGCCCTTCTTCTGGCCAAGCTAGAGCAGATACCCAGTGAGGCTGAAGATCTAATAATCCTTTTCCCCCTAGGAGCCCAAAAAGTCTTTTAAAACTACTTCATCTTCATAAAGAAACGAAAACAACAAAAATACTTGCCATGGGAAAATATCAAGAGATCCTATTTAAAGCTAGGACATACTATAAATTCATGTAAGTTACAAGCCTATGAAGCAATGGTCCACTAACCTATGCAGACACAAAATCTAGCTAACAAATCTCAATTATCAGTTACATAGTTTTGTTGAGAAAGGAAGCTAAATTCTTCAGTATTCAGTAAATTTGTATTTTTTTCTGTCGACTGCCTACTAACATGGGCAGTGTAACTGGTGATTTTCATAAATACAAAACAAGAGAATGAAGTTTCAGAGATTAAAAATAACAAAGTGATTAACAGTCTTCCTCTCACAGAGTTCTAAAGGTATTATGCTGGATTAGTCAACTACAGTGCAAATGTTAAATACTTGGGTAAACAAATATTCAACAATTTAGCAGCTTCCCTAGAAATATGTTGTATCATAAAGTGTCACGGGCAGCTAAGAGCATACCATTGACTTGCCATATGTTCACCATCTTCTCCGTAGCTCCTGCCAGATACTTGCCACTGATGCTCCAACAGACAAGAGACAAACTAAGGTCACTGGGTGATCCCAGACTTTCTTCAGAATCACCTTCTCTACAACAAAATAAAATAAGGCAATTAAAAAAGGGCATTTCCTTTAAGCAGACAGGAAAACACAGAATTAATGAAGTATCTGAGTTAAAATCTGAAGTCCTCCTGCCATCACTGCAGATTCGCATAATATTTTTTTCTGCTTATAGTTCTATTTATACTTAAAACCACTTCAAATTATAGCATGGGATACCAGTTATTTCCACAATAAGAAATCTGAAGTTAGGTTTCAATTAGAAAAAGTAGTTTATTTATCTTTAACTTTACCTATTTATATCTCAATGTTAACATCTTTGTCAAGGGCAAAACCGTCTGGGAAGTCATGAAATGAAACAGAACAGTTTGGACAAAAGAAGTGAACGAGGTACATCTTGCTCTCAATTCCAGCTTAAACTCTTCCTGCTGTTACAATGTTGTTTCACTGTTCTAAAATTGTATTTTAAATTTTGCTTTGGCTAACAGTAACAGCACAACTGGTATGTTTTATTGCCCTTAAGGTCATACACAACAGGCACAGTTTTTAGTGATTTTAGTAACAGGAAAATGAAGACTGTAATATTGCCAGGATCCATATTGTAGGCCAAATTCTGTGTCACCTCTGTATTTTTGAAGATACAGGATACATACCTTTGGTCTGTTCTTGCTTAAGCAGGAGATGTTTAATTTGTGAATACAGCAGGTAATGGCTGTTGTAACTATTATTACCAACATTAAGTTACTAACATAACACATGTAAATTACTAACATAACACATGTAACAATAGTATAAAAACTTAGCATAACTGATAGTAATATTGTATCAATGAATAGTAATCTAGTGGCATTTCAATAATGTTTCTCCAAACTCATAAAACCAAAAAGTATTCTTGCAGAAAGAGGAGATTGTTGGTTGAGTAAAAGCTCAACATGAGCCAGCAATGTGTGCTTGCAGCCCAGAAAGTCAGCTGTGTCCTGGGCTGTATCGAAAGAAGCATGACCAGCTAGTTAAAGGAGGTGATTCTCCCCCTGTACTCTGCTCTCGTGAGACCCCCATCCGGAGTACTGTGTTCAGCTCTGGGGCCCCGAACATATGAAGGACACGGAGCTGTTGAAGTCCAGAGAAGGGCCACAAAGATGATCAGAGGGCTGGAACACCTCTCCTATGAACACAGGCTGAGAGAGTTGGGGTTGTTCAGCCTGGAGAAGGCTCCAGGGAGACCTTATAGCCGCCTTCCAGTAACAAAGGGGCCTAACAAGACAGCTGGAGAGGGATTGTTTAAAAGGGCATAAAGTAATAGGACAAGGGGCAATGGCTCTAAGCTGAAAGAGGGCAGATTTAGATTGCATATAAGGAAGGAATTCTTCATTGTGAGGGTGGTGAGGCACTGGCACAGGTCGCCCAGAGAAGCTGTGGATGCCCCATCCCTGGCAGCGTTCCAGGCCAGGTTGGATGGGGCTTTGGGCAACCTGGGCTAGTGGGGGGTGTCCCTGCCCATGGCAGGGGGGTTGGAACTAGATGGGCTTTAAGGTCCCTTCCAACCCAAACCAGTCTATGACTCTATGTGACAACTCTATCAAAAAGAAGGGATAATGGCTTTTATCTGCTCATCTTTACGGGCTAAAAAAATTTTAAAATCTACCTTTAAAGATGAACTTGCACTTACTCACTGCAATAAAGAATACAAATGGAATTGCATTGCATTTGTGCTTAGAGTTATTATTAAGTTAGCAATGAAGCCCATGAAAGTACTGCATTCTGAATCTACTATGCAGGAAGCACGCTTTTCTGCCACATGAGTAATATTAGATCTCTGTTAAAGGAAGATGCTGCTCTCATTACTATCTTGTGATGTCAAGTTACACTATTCCGATTATTCTTTTTAAGGCAGGACTTAACAGTAGCAAGCAAACAAGAACTGAAATGACCACTAAGAAATCATTGTGAAACAACCTTCTAGCTTACTATTGTTTCTTTGTTCTCCCAAGTTAAACTCACCTAAGCCGTACTAAAGAATTAGATTTTAATCTTTCCTTTTTTTTGTCTTCTTTTTTGGACACATCCAAATGATACAAAAGGACTTCCCAGACACTCTCATGAAGAATTATGCTCAGATGCTGAATCCCAGAAGTGACAAATGCTTTCTTCACACTTGACTCAAATGACCACACTTGTCATTCTCATGTTACACATTGGAACTGCCCACTGGAACCGACTGAAGGGATATTCACATTTTTTCCATATGACAGTCCCTTACAGGTTTTATTTTACCCATTTCTCATTATATGATTTAATTAAGAATACCTTTAAACAGCTTTAATATGATCTCTTTATACTGACTCTTATCAGCTTGATATTTAAGTTCTGAAAAAGTTTTAAGCTATTTCCTTTGCCTGCCATAAACACAGTAACAGTCCCAGAGAAAAAATGACAGAATGTCTGTGCAGGAGATATTGCAGGGTTGGCTCTTGTCATTATCGTGCACAATTGCAGCTTAAATTAAATATCCGACTATGATAAAGAATCAACTTACAGCTTGTTGAGCACACACGTTTGTTGCAATGAATACTGCTTTTTCGTAACATTCCACACTCTTATGGTGCCATCATTTCCACTAGTCGCCAGAAGTCCCTTTTTATTGCACCAAACACATGTCATGACCTACAAATACCAAAGTAATCATGGCGAAACTGGAATTTAAATCTGAAGCTTAGGTATGTTTGTTCACTAATATGAAGCAAACATCAGCTGATGGGACAGAACACAGCTACATTATTGGAATACACTCTAACAGTCAAACAATATATATTTCTCTACTTCTACAGTCTTGTATACTGTAATTAAGTATGCTTTATAAGCATGTTACACTTTGTTCAGATCAATGTTCCACAGGTCACTATTACACAGAATACTGAAGACGTTAACTACTATGACAGAAAAATTAATGCAAATTACAATTTAGTCTAAGAACAGATTTAAGGTCATTCTGCTGACTTCAGGTACTGTGCGAACACTATCATGTCCCCTTAACTGAAGCTTCAAAGGAGCTAGGTATCTTTCTGCATCTAAGTACTCTCAAGCAATAACTTTATCACCAAAAAATTACTTCTTGTGGGAAATCATTTCAGTTAGTATACTTGTAAGATAATAGTATTTTACTTTTCCTGTATTCTACAAAAGAGAATGTTAAAATTCATGCAGTTTTGGGAGAAATCACGCTTACCCTGTTCTGATGAGCCTCTAATTTTATGAAGGAACATTTTCGTAAGTCTCCCCCCATATCAGCGAGGGTCTGAGGAATAGTTTGATTATCTCGATCGTGTGCTGCAAGAGTTCGCACCAGCTGCTGAGCAGCCCACTGCCTATGTTGTGAAGATAACCTTGACGAGAGGCAGCAAGCTGCTAGTGCATTAGCCAGCTCCAGAGGGCCTACAGCAGAAGGATCATAGGAAGGATGGGCATACAAATGGGCAATTAAACCTGCTTAAACAAAACAATGAGATGATGCCTAGATGAGTACCAAACAGAATTACACAAATGAACACAGCATTAGCCATAATTTCCACAAAAAAAGAAAAAAGATTAACAAACATCTTACAAGAATGTTGCCATCATGTTAACTATTAGGAAAAAAAACCTTCTTATGACACTAAGAGAAAAATAACCCCCTTTAAAATTTCACAAAACCTCCTTAAGATTAGAATTACGAGTAGTCTTATTCCCACCATATGGGAAATGGTTGTTCAAAGTGCAAGTGCCTTCTGATCAGGAAAATGTCTCCTCTGACAGAGAAAAGCTGCTGTCACTGCTATGTCCTTCCCTCCCTGTAACACAGCAACAGCCCGGTGTTGAGGTGCAGCAGTTGCTTTTAGCTCCCTGACCTCTCACAGTGGAGGCAGCACAACTCTACCTCAGACAGAACAGTACACTTTGGTGGCAGTAGTCAACCGTTATTCCCCTTAATTTCATTAGGTGGCAACACCGAAGCTGAATGTCTTAGCTATATGGCTTGGAATACACACACGTTCAGGTGGGGTTTTTTTTGAAGTGGCAAAAGATGCAACTATGTAATAAGATCATATTTCTAAGTATAATTTGTGTAGTAAACTATAAGATTACTTTGATTAAATCAAGTTTTGGACATTTTGGAGGGTATATTTATTTATACATTATTCTCTCCTTAAATATAAATGAGGAATTGAAGATTTAATAATCAACATTTAAAACCAAAGCTATAGCATACCTTTCTTTTCTATTTCTGCTTTATCATAATTTGGCCTTAGTTTGGCCCCTTTGTCTGCCAACAATGCTACAAGTGCTTGAGTAACGACAAAATTCGGAGATGTGACAAGTTTGTTTTCTTCTGCAATTCCTCTTAAAAAACTTGGCAAAAATTTTCGCTGAATTGGATCATCAACTGTTGTCAAGTTTACACCAGTTGCTGCAGAAATCAGATTCTAAAAAATAAATTATTAAAGACAATAAATAACCAGAACAAGCAGAAAAATCTATTTTGGAAACCAGTTTTAGTTGAACAAAACATGCAGAGTTTTAAAGATTTTCAACTTTTTTCTAGAAATTCTCAGCTCCCAATCACTTTTATTTTTACAGGCAAAGATCATGTCCTACATGGAATTTCAGTCTTCTGCCCTGGGGAATACTTGATCTTAATGGAACCAACTACTCAGAGCCAGGCATTAAAAAAACAGAAAAAAAAGGAAAAAAAAAAAAGTATCAAGTAACCAAGAATAGAACAACTTTATAAAAAGTTCTGCACCTGGTGGTAGGATAAAAAGCAGTAACACATAACAAAATTCTTTATCCCATCCAACACTTGTATTTCTCCACAATTATATTTCAAACTCAGAAGAACAAAATAATTACTCTGATTGCTTAGAAGTTTCCTGATACATATGAAATCCTGCTGCATGTCCACAGCTGTAGATCATCTCTTTCTAAATATAAACAATCTGTGCTCCACAGAGTTGGCTCAATTAAAAAATACAGAGTTTTAACAGAAAAACCCTATCAATACAAAAAGCACTTCCATTTTTTCCATTTTTTCTTCACTTGAAGAGAGTACTCAGCAAAAGAAAAAAAAAAGTAACTACTATTAATTTGTATCAACAATAAAACATACCCTTGTGCAAAACCATAAACAAGAACTCTAAGGAGATCCTCAAACTGAGGGCAGTCTCATCACAGTTCAGAAAATAAAAGCACAAGTTATCAGTATGTACAAAATGGCTTGCTTCATCTCGTGTAAATAGTTTAATATAAATATTCACACTGAAATAACAGTCCTACCTGTGTACATAACTGTACCAGCAGTTTTGCAGCACTGGGAGTGTTTGATGCCAAACAGCCTACTGCAGTACTCAGATAGGCAAGACAAGATATAGGCTTGCTTGTTTTGCTGTGTATTCCTCTAGATCGCTCTGTTGAACTTGACACAGTGGATGGACTCGTGGAGAGGCCTGCTCTTCCTGCTGCAGCGAGGCACATTAAACGAACCAAAGTTCTGATGTCGGTTAATCCCAAGGATTCTAGACCAGCTGCCAGGCTACAACTGGAACCACTGTCAAAAATGAATATAAATACTCTTGGTTTTGTTAGTACATTTTAAATGAAAGTTGCATTCGGATAAAATTGTTCCTAAAGCATTAGTGAACACTGCCTATTTGTTTAGCTGGATGTTACCATGCCAGGGGAAAGAGAAGAGAGAGAAATGAAGCTGCAGCCCCTCCACTCCTTTTCTTTCAAGCTGAAGACAAAACATTACAGACTTGCCCTAGCAAAAACCCCGTGACTTTACCTGGAATCACTCATGAACAAAGTTATATGGATAATTCACATTTAGAGTTATGCTATGACAACATGCACATGTACACGTCAGATCTCTGCAATGTATTCATAGTTGCACAAGTATCTTGTACAAAAGTCAGTTTTTAAATCCTCATATCCCTTAAATTCCTTCACTTCATCTCCTTTCCTCTAATGTTTACTTCTAAGTTGTAATACGTGCCTTGAACAAAAACTCACTGACGAACACAGCATCTTTATGTTCTGAATGGCTGATAGTACTGGACTCCACTTTCCGTATAAGATGTAGAACTTTCTTTCATGAAGTTTGAAGGTAGGGTTCAAAAGAACAAAATCAGCAGAACTTTTTTGTCTTAACAGTCTGATGTAACTACATAAAATGAGAATCACTTTCCCAAATAGCTTAAAACTGCATCCCTATCAAACATAACTTGATACCTGGTTCCAAATGGAAAGGTGGAAGCATTGCCAAGGATGCCACAAACCTGACAGACAGAAGCGAGAGCGCTCTCATAACCATAGTTCTTGCAAGGAGGACTTGGGCGGCAGCTGTCACTCTTCTTAGAGCCATAACACGGTCATGTGGATTTACTAAGGCAGCTGCTTGTTCTCCTAAGGTTATCCTGCCAGAAGAACTTTTTTCTATAGAGCCATGACAGCCTTGGAAATAATGATGATTTGCATTAGTGCTTAAAGAAAAACAAAGCATTATCATATAGTAATAAGTGTAGAAGCAAATTTGGCTGAAGTTTGCAAATCACTCGTTAATTTTTCAGCATTTTGTACACACAGAACTATAGTGATAATGACTGAGAGGAAAATATACTCCTGAAATACACTCCATAGTTTAATTATTCCTTATTTTCAAGGACAGATGAGCACAACTGGACAATACTCAAGTTAATGTTAATTCCTCTGTTTCTCTTTTCCATTAAAGGGGCCTACAATCTTACATATTGATACTGCATTTCAATAGGCTGGTCAATAAGTCCCAACTTAAACCCATGAATCCATCTTTGAGTTCTGCAAAACATGCTAGTGACATCCACTGTAGGACTATGGTGACAGTTTTATTAGTAAATCAAAGTGTAAAGCCTTCTGCCAATACAAATGCCTCACAGTCCTCTCTCTAAGTCCCCTATAATAAAAGGACAATTTAGAACCCTGTCTTCACTTCCCCATGGTGGAGGCAGAAAAGACTGTCAAAATATTTCTGCATTGCCCTTATAAAATCACACCAAAAGGGAGGTACTTGTTCATTGAATGAAACTCATTTCAAATGTACCTATTTGCATCAATGTTTCTTCCATACTGTTGGTGGCTGTCACCATTGCGACTGAAGCACCCAGAGGGTCACTGTCAGGGAACTGTACAGGTTCAGGAACAATACGTCGATCATTTAACCCAAGAGGTCCAGCCAGTAATTCAAACTCCTCTTCTCCTGTCAGCTTTTCATCTTCGTCTACATCTAACATATCCCAGTCTTCTAGAGGTGAAGAAATATAATTAGACCTGGTTACAAAAGCTAAAATATTAAATAATTTCAATTAATTAAAAAAACAATACAGAATATAAAACGTAGACTGTAATCTGCAACACAGTACCCTTAAAAACTCATCTTCCAATATTGACATAGACACACAACATAGTAAATTAGAAAAACAAAATGCTACTCTCGCCCCTCTCCATTAAATTTGATCTTTATTTCTACTGCAGAGAAGTTTCAGGGAAGATTCTCTGAAGCATTAAACTAGCTGGGTTTTTTATAACACAGAAATGAGAGCTCATCACAGCTAGCACAAGACAACTCCAAATCCTGCAATATAGTGAAAAGTGTAGACATACAGTTCTGCTTTAAATCATGGCAACAGGTGCATATTCCAAAGGACTGAATAGTAAAGACAGATAGTAAAGACTAGAAATGCCTAGTCTTTGTATTTATTAAAAGCATGCATGAGTTCTTAGGTCACAATTGTACACCCCGGCTTTTGCTTTTCCTTCCTAGTGCAATCCCCAACACCCCCTCCACCCCACCCCCCCAAAAACAAGACAAAGCACTACAATTGCAGTTCCATTTACTTCCCAACCAATTACACAGATGTTAACTTGCATTTACTGATCCCACCCACTTTGTCTCACTCCCCATACAGTCAAACCGGAACACCTTTCGTCTATTGGAAGATGGACTTGCTGTTAAGTTCTGGAGCATTCCTTTATCTCATTTACTCTTAAAGAGACATATGTGGTAAATGATACAATTGCGATCATACAAGCTACAGAAAGACCCAGAATCAGAGAAACATCTGGGAAAGGTTTTCCACAACCACTAGAAATAATCTGTTTAAAGTGAAAGCCATCCTCAGGACACTCTCAACTGGTACAGAGGCAGAAAAATTAAGAATAAGCCTAATGGCAGACTTTTGAGACTCTAATTTATGCTAATTAATTTCTACAAAGGCAGCTGAAGAAACGTATTGAAACATAAGGCTCTGTGCAGCTCTGGATATAACATCTACCCACAATATCTTATCACCAAAGTTAAGTATTTGCCATTTCAGCTACTTTGATGAAAGACATGGGAAAAAATGTCACTGATTTTCTTCCCATTTGAACTAAAAAAAAGAATACTAGAACACTACACCTAGTCTGAAGAATATTTTAAAATATGCCTTCATGTACAGTTTCGTGACTGGTTTATTTGCACTGAAGTACCTCTATGGAAAAATAAAACACCGCGCAAATGCGAAGTATTTAATACCTTCAGCAACTTAAAAACATACCTTCATAGACACTGTCTTGTTTACCTATTAAATCAGGAGCCTGGCCTTTGTACCTGTATGAAAAAATAACAAAGAAAATAACTGAATGGATCAAATAATTTACATATATACATAATAATTTTACACTTCGTTTACTATTAAGTTACTTTACTGTTAGGTCAATGTATATATGATTTTTGTAACAGACAGATAAATACAAAGGGCTTCTAAAAGTATCTGTGGAGAGGGGAAGCATTGTGCAGTACTAATGTGAGAAAGGCTCATAAAAAATACTGGAATTGTCAGACAAAATAGAAGGAAATTTTCAAACGTCAACAGGAGTAGGCAACATCCCAAGAAATAATTCCTTGTTTTTCATTTAAAAAAATAGAAATATCAAGACAATCTTTTTTTTCTAAATATGCATTTGTTGAATACAAAGAATGATTTTAAGCCTCAGTTAAAATAAAGATAAATTCTGCTAGAAATTTTGATTTCTTAAAATGCTGATGCTAGTAAACATTTTTAAGTTGTTTCCTTTCTTTACACAGAGTATTCCACCATCTTGTATTTCTGTACCTTTCAGAGGTTGACGTTTTAGATTTACTCTTCAGGGCTAAGTATTTCTCTCTGCAGATGCCACACAATAAATAGTAAGGATTTCCGCTTCCACATTCACCACCAAACCATCCATCTACATAAGAACCATTGCTACGATAGCCCTGGCGATTTGCACTACGACCACAGCCTGGGTGGTTTCTTTTCATGTGTTGATTGAAGCTGACAACACTGGATTCACACAGTTCACAAACCACTACTTCTTCTCGGTCTTCAGATTCACAAACATGCTGCACAGTAACATTTTCACATATTATTTGTACAGAAATAATATCTTCATAGTAGATAAAAATAGGACAATATTCTTAGTGGATGGTGCTGCCCATTTCTGTTACACGCACGGAGTGATATTTACATGGTTAACTTGCACAAAAGCAAAGCAGAAATAGACAATTTATGACATAATGAAGAGCAGACCATCTCGGAACAGGAAAGACATTCAGAGGTAAAGTTTCAGAGGATGAGATTTTCCTATTTCATTTCCTACTTCTGACTCAAAATTCTTCACTATATAACTTTTCACATATAACTCTGCTAGTTCACATTCAATGCTAAGTTATCTGGTTCTCCTCAGACTCTGACTAGACTAAATCCAACAAAGAAAAATGAAAAAAAATATTTTTTTTTTCAGCTGGACTTTACCTTTACTGAGCAACAATAATTATGATTTGCATCAATAAATTCTGAGGTTTTGCCTGAATATAAAGTTCATTTTTCTATAATTACATTTCTGTCCTAAGTCAGTAATTTCACTGGGATGTTCCAGTGAAACAAGCTCTCTGAAAAATTCAATGTGCATACTGAAACTTGCTTCTCTATCAATCAAGTAACATCATAATTCGGAGATGAAAACTTAGTCTTTTGAGTCGCTTATCTAATTTGACATGGATAATTTGAAGATTAACAAGCTGCTGCTGTTATATTGCGGTTCCTACTCAAATGTATTTTTAGTGGGCTATGCAACAACTGAGTGAGGACTGTCACCGTATGCTTCCCAGAGCATGAAATACATGACATGACTAAACGAAGAAAAACTAATTTAAGTGCAAATGATCTTGCTACAGATTACATTATTATTATTATTATTACTACTACTACTACAACATCATCATCTACAACTGTGTGTGTTATCTCACACAGCTAAGCAATCTGGAACACCTACTTGATTTCTAAGTGGTATTACCAAAACAACAACTACACTGTTCTGTTCTCAGCTTTCAGAGGAGGGAGGGAAAAAACCAAACACCTATGTACATGTAGAAGTGCAGAGAAAGAAACACAAGGAAGCACTGTTCTTAATCTAAAAGTGAAGTTACAGAATAAAAGAAGATTTTAAGCACTGCTGGCATTTAGTACGATATTTTCAAACAGGCTGTAAGCATATGCATGTTACTTTAAATTTAAAAATATGAACATGCAAAAAGCAGTAAGTTAAAGCAGCCCCCGCTGCAGTCACACACACCCAGGTAGGCCAATCCAATACCTCTGGGATCCACATTCCCAGAATATCATTATCACTAGCCAGGTCTTGCCCAAACATAGCTTCCATTGCTTCATCATCAAGGTCAATTTCCAACTCCTCATCCAAGTTGAAGTCATAAAGCGCCCCCGGATCTTGCTGCAAAGATATCCCTTCTCTTCGACTCTGATTCCTGTGGGCCTGTACAGAGCGGTATAAGCCCGCTCAAGCTGGAAGAAAAAAAAAAAAAAAAAAGAGGAAGAAAGAAAGAAAGAAAAAAGAAGAAAAGCAGTACTTTTATTTTGCATGTAATAAAGATGACTGTACTTTCAACTTCCTTTTGCTCTGGTTTTAACTCTTCTGCTAAACGTAACGCGCCTATTACCACATAAACCACTTAAATATACACTGATACACATACGTGAAGGAGAGTTCTGTAACCTTCATGCTAAGTAGCAAACCCCCTCCTAGTCATTTACTGGATAAGCAAAGACCTTGAAGTCTTTCAGTATACTTACCAGCACGTGCGAGCAATGTTCGGGCAGCTAAATCAAACTTGTGTCTTCTTGTTACAGCTGACCGACTTCTAGAAGGAGGTCCACTTGCCGAAGCTGCATTATCCACATGATCCATGTTATCAGGGCTACAAGATTTTGTAATTTACAGGTAAATCAAACCAAGTTTTAAACAGGCAGATATAGTAAATAAGGAAAAATACTAAGATCATATTTATTGGTCTTATTTTCTTCTTTCACAGAATTAAAAAGGTATTTGGAATTCAAGATTTTCAGTTCCACTGCAGCAAATATTTACTGTCTTTTTGACAGTGAGATTTACCTCAAATTAGATGCAGCAATGTCAACACCTATTTCTGCTTAAACATTGCATAAATTTTGGAAGAGTGCTTATTTTATGCTGTAAATGTTAACTACAGCTTGAACTAGGTTTCATCTCGTTTTTAAAAGATATAAAATCAACATTTCTGTTGTTGCTGTCTCAGTCATTCCCTCTTTTGCCCAAAATCTTTTTCAAAATATGAATTTAAGTTACTTAGCAAGGCTTGCTGCTTAATTTATTTCTCCCAACTGAAATCTCTGAGTTGTCCGTGAAATGACAGTTTACCTGGGACAAAGTAACTGAGGAAACTTAAAAATGCCTATCTGAGTAGGATAAAGGAATCTGAACAAAAGTGTTCTCAAAATATATCTTGTAATTGTCATCCTCCCTATTAAAAAGTTGGTGTGATTCCTAATAGGTGTTACTTAAAAATATAACCACTACTTTTAGGATTAAAAAACAAAACAAAAGAAAACCAGCCACCTTTCCTCCTTGTTTAGTAGATAGTTTAGATCTAAGGTTGTGAATGTGACTCTGAACGTAAACTTCAAGCTTCATCCTGTCTGGACAAACCAGGAATTCATTTAAAAAGAAAAATGTAGAAAAATACCTGCTCATGAATACATTGATATAAAAAAAAAAAACTCCAATTAAATTTTCCTTTATTGCCAGGTCTTTTAGGTAAAATCTGAGCTATATGTCCTGAATTTTTTTTTTGTTCCTCCCCCTTTTTTTTGAAGGAAGGATGCTCAGTTACATTGTTCCCCAATTCTCTGCACAAACAGTACTAGAAAATAAATGCACCACAGACACCTAATTTAATTGCATCTTCGCTTTTACTCATGTTGTAACAAAACTCAAAAGCAGCATTACAAAGTAATGTTCTGTCAGCAACAATGAACTTACGAGATTTTCAGTTTCGGCAACAGATTACAAGCCATTAGAAGAAAACTACATATTACCTTTCACTAAAGCCTTCCTCCATTTCAGTGGCATCAGCAGAAGGGATATCACCTGGTGACTGCAAATAGCAATGTTCACCAGATTTTCCACCACTTCCAGAGACTATTGTCCCATGTCGTGAATCTGCAGTTCCTTCTGACTGGGGCTCTTCATCGTCTTCATTTCCAGGGTGCTCTATCATCCACATGGCCAGCACTGTGATATTCTGTGCATCTGCTTCTCCTCTGGCACCTGAAAGCAGGAAAACCACACTTTAGAATTCTATTATATCATTGATGGTGAAAAAAATAAATTCTTTCCCCATAAATTGTTATAAAACTTGAAAACTAAGTATTCCATTGCAAAAAAAAAAAAAGTGTTTCATATTTATCAAGTTTTTCAGTTATTTTTTAGTTTTTCAGAACTGATATTGTAGTTATAGATTACCTGTAGCTTCCATAGCTTTTGCAATTTGCCTGAGGGAGAACCCCATTTCTAACAATGGAACAGCAATGGCAGGAGGAGGAGGGGATGTTGAAAGTCGGCTGCTTGGATCAGACAAAGCTTAAAAGACAGAAAACATTGAATGTAAAGTACATAAATTTTTCTTTAGTGTTACTTTACTAGACTTCAGACTTTTTGATGTATTAGCTTCAAATAAGGGAAATAATTGCCCCAACTTCCCTCTCTACTACTTTCCACAAAGTAAGATACTTTCTGTAATGAACCCAGATGGAGTTCAGTCTTATTGGTAACATATGTATTATGCAAGCTTCTGATTAATCAAGTAGGATACTGAGGATATTCAAAGAACTATTTCTTTTAAGATATTTCAAACAAGTTTATTTCCATTAAAAACTGTATCAATTTATCCATTAGATTTACATTTAGGTATCCTAGATAACATTATCCTTGTCTGAATCATCACATTTCCCAAATGCTATGAGATCACACCAATACACATGCCTCTTAAGGTACAGAAAGAGATCTCAACTAAGCTGGAGATACATCTGAAAAAATTTCTTTGCAGACAATGGCTCTATTTCTTTGCAAAGAGACTTTCAAAGAACTCTAAAAAGGTCAGTTACTGACCAAAACCCACAGTTTCCTTAACATTTGACATAAAAGTGAGGTCTGATCAATGAAGGCATCAACAATGTACTAACAAACACTGTTGTAAAGACAGTATCATTACTTAAAGGAAGTCATCTCATTAAAAAAAAACAAAAAAAAACGAAAAGATGTGAAACTGAGCAGACAAGTTGCTATGCAACAAATGAAACAGCTAAAGGACTCAACTAATAGCACAGATATAAGAGCAAGAATAAAAAGGTGTATCAGTCCAGAATTTTAAAACATGGACTTTGTTTCTTCTTAGCACTTAGTATGAAATCTGGAGAATATACTTTAACTCAGCCTCTTCTATTCATTTAATACAAACCACATGCATATGGACTTGTATTTTTCTTTTTAGTATTATCTCCTTTGCATCACAGTACTCATTTATGTCCTTTAGAAGCTCAAGATTGTCACACAACAATTTGCTCAGCCTTCCAGCTATTCCAATCTGTACGTACACTGGAATAGAGCAAGTTTCTGTTTTGAGTAGTACAGTGCAGGCAGTAATAAGACTTCTATGAACAGAAGTCTCCCATTATCTTCACATGATTCCAGACAGCAGCACGAGGAGTCCCTTGGACAGCCCTTTCTATTTCATTAAACAAGATTAATTGGAAGGAGTTACACTGGTGTATGTATCATAAAATACACCAAATCTTGTTTTCTGCATGGTATATGATCTAACAAAAGCTAGAAAATTAGTGCACTACACAGTGGCACACAACCAAGGAAACAAGCCCAAATCAGATTAACATTTTCAAGTAATGACCAATTCTACTGCATTGTCATTTTATACATGTAGTTTGTAATCCATTCCAGAGCTTTTAAAAACTAATTTCATTTGCTTTATAAAGTCTACAGCTAGACAATTTTTGTATCTTAAGATAATCATTAAAAGGATTTCAACAATGCTTTGTACGTTAGGTTGCATTAAAAGGAAATCCTGCTGGTTTTCAATGTCTTAAAAAAAACTACACTGAACTTCTGCAAATTTACGAACTTGTCCACATTTGTCTCTATATTGACTACAAGTTTACCTGTACGATTGGCAGGCCTTGCAGACTGGGAATCAGGAGAAGTCAAACTCTGTCTCCTTCCAACTTCATCTGAAGGAGATGTTGGTAAAGAAGATATTGGAGGAGTCTGAGCACGTCGTGCTGGAAGTACAGTTGTAGTAGGGTAACTGGAGAACATTTGCCTTTAAAAAAGAATAATATACATTTATATTAAAAAGAGTTATGCTGAAAAAGGTCTGATACAAGAAAAGCATCAAATTAGAGTGCACTTGGCAAGTCACACTTTACAGCATTTGAGTTTTGTAAGGGTAAGGTGCAATACATATATTGGGGCAGGCAGAAAAACCCTGTCGGAACAGCTCATTCCTACCACCCTTGCCTGGAAAATTAAATTCTAAGTATGCACCATTTCCCCACTTTGTTCAGAACTCGGCCTGACTAATAAATCAGGTGAATGTTTTACTTTCACTATCCTGGTAACAGGACATTGTTCTGGCTTTTGTCAAATTATATCTGCAAAATCTCTAAGAGCAGAGGTCAGATACACCAACAGAATTAATTAACTTAGAACAGGACTCTACTCAATGTAAAACAGATTTCCTTCTACATCACAAATAGCCTCTGCACATTAACTAGCTTTATCTTACTTCCATTTCAGTATTTTAGGGGAGGATGAAATGAGTCTGAGCTTACAGGATGTTACCTTCAAACTAAGATCTACTCTAGTTTGAGAATTAACAACTATTTGTTAAAAATACAGAATTTCAGAGGTTTAAACTATATGAAATAAACATGAGAACTGAAGGACAACATAAGGAAGGCATTTTCTCCTGTCCTGAAGAATTCAGATGTTACATATATATACAGTGTATATTAAAAGCTTAACAGCTTTTTATTTCTAGTAACACATGTCCTGTAAGGCAAAGTAATGAATTAAACTCTGTACCCTGCAGAGGCAGTTCTTGACAGTAAATACAATCAACATTTTCAAAGGCTTAGACAGCTAAAGACATATATCGCATACAAACCAACACACTTGGTTCCCTACACCTGCAAAATCACATATGCTGAAAATAAAGATATTTTACCTAAGAAGACTGAGAGGCATAACACCAGGTGATTCCGAAGCTGGAACCGTTTCAGTATCAGTTACTGGAGTAGTAGCAGTGGTAGTATCCTCCAGAGAACTACTCATGAAAGATGTGGTGCTAGAAGCAGAAGGGCTGGTTGTAACTGGTGTTTGGGCTTGCTGAGACTGATCTCCTTCTTCTACTTGCTGATCTACTTCTGCAACAGAAGAAAGGATGTTACAGGAACATTAATACAATTGTGTACAGCAAAATAGTAGCTGTGGCTAAACTTTCAAAAATAACTATCATTATTTAAAATTCCCCCCAAAGAAAGGGGTGTGTAGAAACTCACACCATACAAATACCTCTGCCAATAACTCATGGGGACTCATGTAAAGATATCAGTCTATCGAGTCCTGCTGTTGTCATACTGATACAAGGTAAATAGTGAATGAGTCTTTCCAGATGATAACAGCACCCATTTATTTGGTTAGATCTTATGATACTTAGAATTAAATTTACAACTGTAACAGCTAGGATTATTCTCTTAGGCAAAAGGGAAAGAAGTCTCAGATATGGAAACAGACCCGATTAACTATAAAGCTACTTTTAACTCAGCTGTGTCAGTAACGATTTTTGAAGGAGTTTTTTTGTTATTTTGGAAGAAGTCCTTAAGGCAGTAAAGAAACAGATAGTGCAGTAATTAGCTTTAATATTTTAGACATTTTTTCTTTGTTTAAACTGATTTAAATGGTTTCCCTAAAAACGCAGACTGTAATACACATACTTTTAAGAAGACAAGGAACAATACACGTTCCCTTCAGCTTCTGTTAGTGCAGTGCCAAATAGCTCAGAAAAAACCCTCAAAAAACAAAACCCCAAAACCCCACAACTAATTTAGATTTTCACAGACAGAAACACAGGTTGGTTCACCCTGAACATACACACACTCAATATCGTCTGCTAACATGACTGCACACAATCACATTTAACAACAGTGAACTTTGATATTTACGTCACATGCAAATCCTTCTGACAAGTATAAACAGAACTGCTAATTTTTAAAAAATATTAAAGACAAAATAGAAACTCTTGTATTTCTGACTGATATGCATTCCCAATAAGTAGTTGGGGAAAAGGCAAGAAAGTCAATTGTACATCTACAAAACAGTAAAACATAACAATACAATTTCTCTGTCCGATTAAGATTCCTCTAAAGTATACTACAAAATTACAATATTATTTGTATTATCATTGTTACTATTAATTTTAATAGAAATTTAAAAATAATTTAGCATTCTATTTCCATAATTTTGAAAATGTACCTTGTTTAAGTCTGCCACCAAACTGATCCTCCAGCAGCCCATGAACCACTAATTTGTAGATCATGGCTTGGGCTCGTTCCAAATCTGCCAGTCCGAGAGCTCTTTTAATTGGTGAACGCATGACTGCCCGTTTCACCATGTGTCGCATCAGGAACTGCAAGGCAGCACGCATTTCAACATCTTCATGAACAACTGGAGAACTAGCACAATCAGAGTTGTGACCATTTTCTGCCAGGACTTTTGGTATTAAAAGTAGTTCAGCATATTTACTACAACTAAGAAGAACACTAAGTGACTTCATAGCACCAAGATAAAGATAAGATAGCTGTACTGCTCTGATTTCTGACTGCACTATGTCATGATTTCTTGGAGTATGTTCATGATTCTTTTTTCTTCCTTCAGCAGGTTGGTGTTGGGATTCCATACCTAGTGTGGATGATTCTAAAGAAAAGGAAGCAATTTCATTTTCCGACTTAGAGCTTGTAGTGCCATGGCCTTTGTTATCATCAGCACTTTGTCCTAATCGTACATCTGATCCAACATCACCCTCCATTTTCTGGTCCATTTCTCCTTTATCTTCAGATTCATGTCTGTGTTTTTTCTCATGTCTCTTGGTGCTTTGCTTTCCGGTATCTTCATGAATACCAGTCAGATAGGTAAGGTCCAGCAACACAGTAGCTGTCAGCCCACGAAATCTTGCAACATCAAAAGGCAGTGGTTCGCAGGGTTCCAGATTATACAACGGAGTATCGCTAGGCGACCAAAAAGTTGGGAAGCTTTAATAAAGATCAGAATGACACAGGAAAAAGCAAGTGAGGGAGAGACAGGAGGAAAGTACAGGAAATAATGTAGGCAAAGTAAGATGTAAAATATATTTAATAAAATAAAAAAAACAATTCTAAAAATTAAATGTAAACAGGGGAAAATGAGGTTATGATCAGAAAATGGGGAGATACGGCATCAGAGCAAAGGCAACAAAGCACGCACAGGTTTTCAACAAGCAGCATTAAAACCCAGAAGCATCGTAGAAGCTATCAAATACTGTGCTGACAGAAGTTTCTGCTACATTCCTCAGAAATATGTGACAGACTTCTACTGAGAAAAACTACCTTAAGCCAAATTTTGTCATCAAAATCTGAACTAAATTTGTGAATAGGTATAAAAGCTTAGAAAGAAAACACTGCTAAACCTTTTTCACATTAAGGAAAAGCTTTGATTGACCTCACATCCCTGTTCAACTATTCATCACAAGGAGCACACTACTAACAACTTATGATAATTCTGTCTCTGGTTATGTCAAGACAGATTACCTAGAGAGGACAGGGACTTTTTAAAAAACACAGGTCAGAAAACCCAAAAGACACACATAATAAATGTTTATCTGTCCATTTATACTCAGTGATAATTTTTTTTAATATTTAGGACTGTTACACTTGACTAAGTTTCACTCTAAGCAGGACAAAAATTCACCAGCCTATCTTTCCATACATCTTGTATTTTCCATACATCCAGCAGATAAAGGACTTTTAAATCTTCCTTTTATTACCCCAAAATGTTTTCCCATCTTACAATGCAAACTTCAACCTAAAAATGAAAACAAGCTTTAGCCTGGTTTTAATTAAGAAGGTACACTCTGAACTTAATTCAATGCATTACCGAGAGCTTGCCTACGTTCAAGCACTGTACCACTTCATTCAAATAGTATTTCTAATCATTTTAAGGGCACACTTACTTCAAGCCCATACTGTACTTGGGCATACTTGAAAGCATTTATATCTGGAACTAAATTTGACAATCAACTGCACTTCAGTATATTTAGTTAAAATGACAACAGTCTTTGCGTAAAGACAAAATAGGCATAATGTTGCAACAGTTCTAAGAAGCGAACTAACTGTGGTTGTTTCAGAATGTAATCTTAACTGGTGGCAAAAAAAATAATTACTGCTGAATTTCTCCAGAAGATTACGGTTCAACTATAGCCAGGAGTAGTTTAAGAAATTTAGTGAATCAAATCTTCTCCACACAAAACCACAGGCAACTCCTGCAAGTGTACCAGAGCACCCAGAGAAGCCACTAGCTTCATTTCAGAGTTTCCTTCCAAGTGCCTTCCCTTTGAAGGCACGTCTGCAAGATAGGTGTAAAAAGGAGTATCTCCTTCCAGCCTCCGCCCCAACTCTCACCACCATCTGCAGAACCAACTCCAAAGTGTTAACATCTAAGACATGGGCATTCCTTTAGCTCTCTGAGGCAGGTCAGAGAATGAACAAACACTATTTCAAGGCAGCATTACTCTGAATACCATCATTCAACCCACCATTAAGAACAGAGAGTCCTCCCATGTCCTGAGCTTAACCACTCCTCAAGGCCCACAGAGTAATTTCCTGTCCCCTAAGAAGGGAATGACAATGCAGCAAAGACACCTGCTCTCAACTCTGATAAACTGAATCAGATTTCTCTTCAGAACCAGGTTTACCATTTACAACAAAAGTGTGCACTAACCCCCAGTAAAAATTTCTGTTCCTTGCAGACGTAACCAAGAAGCTGTAGTAAATTAAGAGAGCAATAGCGTTTCAGTTAGCTAATACACACCAATTCTAAAACAAGCAATGCTCATTTCAAATCTAGGAAAACTGGCAAGTTGGTTGTATCCCAACTCTGAAACCTAGAGGCCAAATCAAAGAAGTCTAACAATGCTCATCAATTCAAAACTATCAGATTTATTTTTGATATACAAGGCATTTTATTACTACACAGCATAAAAATTTAACTCATAATATTTGTTTTAGAGAGCCGAATTTTGAAGTTGAAGCTTAAAATAATTGATCAGCATGATTCTAATGTAAAATGTCTGTTACTTCTGAAGACTTCCAAGCACAAAACATCACTAGATTGTGAAAGGTACAGGAAATGAGCATACCTGACAGTAATCTCCGCTTCATCCCATTGAACCTTGGCAGATGTACTGCCTTCCTTCACTACTCCAAGCAAGGTGGCATGACGTCCAGTTTGCTTGTGAACACATCGACCTCCAACTCTAAGACCAGCATCAACTCCACCAATTACTGCTAGAACAGGCCACACTTCCACACAGAGCATCTTCAACTGCAGTTCAGAAAGGTCACCCAGACCATGCCTACCATGTTTGCTTTTCTCTTCCTCTTTACTTTCTTTCTCCTCTCTCACCTCATTTTCTTCTCGACTTTGAATTGAGCGACTTTTCCTTAGCTTTTGGCCTGCTTCTTTAAGACATGTTTTGATTTTATTCAGTCTTTCCATCATTTTTTTATTGATGCAGTGTGTCCAACGGTCTGTGCGATGAAGGATACGAATGAGTTGGATAGTGGCTTCTGCCAGCACTGCAGCAACAGGACTACACATAGGGTCACCAGGTAGCAAGTCTCTTGGTGTGCCACGCATCTGCATATCACAGATTTTCACCTAAGTGTTTAAAAAGAACAGTTTAGAAGTTATCTTCTCAACATACCTGAGAAGCTAATTTTATAAATACAGAAGTCTCCCGGTGAATAGAAAAATTACCAGCATTCTCTTTTTTTGCACAGGGTCCCTAGGAAATCCACCTTAACAATGATCGAAACCTGCATCCCTTCAAACTCAAGGATGCTGAAAATACAGCAGTTCATGGTTTCTCACATAAGACTATCTGGAATTCCTAATACTACATTCTCCCTGGTTTCTGGGGAATGAAATTTTGTGCATAGAACATTAAGCCTGTAAATCAATTCTAAATAATAAAATACATTTTACATTACACAATATAGGAATTTATGAAAAGTCTAGCTAGTGTGCAAATAATGCAGTGATATGTATGTCATAAACCAAAATGAATAATCAGCGACATCCTCAGCACTTGTTAGCTACCACTCCCACTCCCCAAAAAAATCAACATCCATAACATTAACACAGAGGAGAACAGAAGAGAAAGTATGATAAACTTATGACCTATTGTTGAGGGTTAACCCCTGTAAGGTAGCTAAGCCCTACATAGCCACTCAATCACTTCCCCCAGCAGGATGGGGAAGATATCGGAAGAGTGAAAGTGAGAAAAAGATAAATAGTTTCATAAATAAAAGAGAAAAAAAACCCCAACAAAATAAAACAGACAAACAAAGATGATGCAAAATGCAATCACTCACCAGTAGCTGATTGATGCCCAGACAGTCCCTGAGCAATGGAAACCCCGAGCAAACTTCCCTACATTTTTACTGCTACGCATGATGTTGTATGGTATGGAATATCCCTTTGGTCATTTTAAGTGAGCTGACCGGCTGCACTCCCTCCCAGCCTACCCCCAGTGTACTTTGCTGGGAGGGATAGAGTGAGAAATCGAGAAAGCCCTGATGCTGTGTAAACACTGTTCAGCAATAGCTAAACCACTGCACATGATCAACACTGTTTTGGTCATAAATCCAAAACATAGCACCATATGGGCTGTGATGAAGAATATTGACTTTATCCTAGCCAAAACCAGTACACCTATCCAGATGAACATTTAAGTTACCTTTTCTCCTGGATTACTGCTATAGAACATAACACAAGGGTATAACTCTGCTGCATCCACATCTTCAAAAGCTAGTTTTGGCTCCTAGTTAAAAAGAAAACAAAAACCCCCAAACTTAGAACACCTTAACAAGCAAAAACATGAAACGTGACAAAGTTATTCCTGTATTATAATCCTTGTAAGCACTGAAACTGTCATGTGTCTTAACTGTCATGCTTAGCTTTATATAAAATATACATGCCAAATTACTGTTGCAAAAAACACACAAAAAAATTAATTTTAAATACCTCTCCATTTTTACCAAAGGAAATAGTTCTTGCTTCCATATCTAAAACGCATGTGATGAAATCTCCTTGGGTAAAGCTGGACAGAGTCAAAGTTTGTTCTCCATTGTGATAGAGATTACCACTATAAGCTCTATACAGCCACATATCGGAGGTAGTGCGATGGTTAAAATCATGTACTGGCCAGCGAGAAACTCCTACACACGTGCCTTCATTGCCTCGATTCTCCTTCACAATGTAGAACTAGCAGGCAAAACAAAACAAAAAAAGAACAAGGAAAAAGTCAAGAACCTACATTTTAACACAATAAAGCAATGAAAACTTACCTTACACATAATTATGTGTACTTTTAGCTGTTTTACTCAGAAGCTTTTAATAAATTAAAAATAATAAGCTAAAATCACGCTCTACCTCTAAAATGACATCTTGGTGTATCAGGTCAGTCATTAACAAGTCATTTAAACTTCACCTACTAGTAAATTAAGAAAACTATACATAAATACACAAAGAAGTTGTTTGTTTTTTTCCAGATTCAAAACGTATACACCCACAAGTTGGGTTAAAAGTGCTACACATAATATTACAGAAATAAACAAGCTTTACTCCTCATGGTCACAGTGAGTGTTTTACACAGATTAAAGTAAAAAAAAGAAGTAAAAGTGTTATGCTCAAAGATGGTACTAACAAGAACTACAACTGTGTGTGGATCTATATCCTTAAAAAAATCACTCCGGGTGATGTATTAAAAGCCGATCTTGTTAGACGGGCTGATGTATCTTTTTGCAAAAACCCAAAATGTTTTGTGTTTTTCTAAAGAAAAAATTAAAAATTTACATAGCTCGGTAGGTAACTTTTGCAAGACAACGGACATTTGTGCTGACTATGGATCTTAGAGACAAGTACTACTACCTCTACAAATACCTAACACATATTCACAGTCTCCAATCTGTGTACTGAAATATCCAAATGGTAGTGCTCAAAAGCAGCCACAAACTCTTCACTTTGGATGGAAAATCATAGATTCATTTAGGATGTACAAGACTCTTAAGATATTTGAGTACAACCATAAACTTAACACTGCCAAAATGTCATTTACTCAAGAATGTTGTCATAAGGGAAAAAAACCCTATGTAGCCATTGTTTATAAATCATAGTATATTTCCAAAATAAAGGAAGAGAAGTTAAGAAATACACTTTTATGCAACCTACCTTCCACTGGTAACACCCAGAAGTAACTCCAGTGGATGCTAAACCATATCCTTTACCTCCACTTCCATGAGTTAGAATCTGTCCATTCTCGACTATGCAGCACTGAGCTTTCTCAGGGTCAAAGGACACTTCCTGTATGGGAAGATTCTCATCTTCATCTTCAGACTCTCCTTGCTTCTATCAGAAATAGGACACAATATCTATGGTAAATGTAGCACAGTTGCATTCAGTCAAAAGAGAAAGTAAAAGCATCATTACCTGTAGCTTCATTTCTTGTTCTTTCTCCTTTATTTGAATTGCATGTTTAGCCTGAGCTATTGGAGTCTCCCACATGCAGTCAGACAGAAGTGAGAATAATCGTTCAACAACCTGGTGTATTAGAGTATAATTCAGATCATTTTAAATCCAAGATGAGGACAACAAGTAGCATTATATTGTTTTACTTTGCTTTGCTTTGCAGGTATAAATGTCAAAACATTTAGTGCTCTTAGATAAGCAAGTATCTACATTGAGG
This sequence comes from Aramus guarauna, assembly GCA_013400195.1. NCBI lineage: Eukaryota > Metazoa > Chordata > Aves > Gruiformes > Aramidae > Aramus > Aramus guarauna. Next base: position 46,499 of record VXBL01002182.1, read on the forward strand.
CTCACCCAATTTGGACACAGAACAAACTTATGAAACATTTAAAAGTTTAATGAGACTTTTTGAAGAAACAGGTGTAAAAGCTTATAACAAAATATAAAGACCTGAGCCATTTGATCATCTTCAACGCCAGATTCACAAGCAGGTAATACAGCTTCTAGTACATGAAGTGCAAGAAGTCTAGTCCTCAAATTGCCAACCAAAGGAACTCCTAAAGATGGAACAATATGTTAATAATCTGTGACTTCTGCATCAGGCACGCAGCTACGATGCCAGGTGCACGCCACCAGCGCACAATGTTCCAAAGTGTAACTTGTGTACATCTACTGAAGTTGGGTTTAGTTGTTCACTATGTAATACATGTTCTAACATGCTCCTGTTTTTAGGAACCGCACTACAGAAATGCCAAGTAACCACTGAGAATATTTTGAAAAGATCATACCTGAGCAACACTTCTGAGAAGCAATGTTAAGAAGTACTTCTGTCCACTTGGGAGATGCCATTTTTGACTGAATTGCTTTTGAAGACACAACTCTACGTAGGAAAACAAGAAAGTCTCCCAAGTGCAATTCTGCTGCATGTTGCTTTCGGAGGGCAGCTAGGAAGTTAAATTAAAAGTTTTCATTTACAATCTTACTGTTACAGTTTCTGCAAACAACAATTTTTAAAGTCAAGGTCAAAGTAAGAAAAAACCCCAACCAAACAGCTGCTCAGCTTTGGGCAGCAGTGGGTCTGGTTTGGAGCTGGCTGAAACTGGTTCTGTCTAATGTGGGGGCAAACTGCTGCTTTCCTCCCAGAAGACACCCCTGAAGCCTCCTCCCACTACCAAAACCTTGCCATGTAAATCCAATACACACGATTATTTATAAATGTCCCTGTAATATAAAATGTAACCATTGGTTCCTAACTATGTTATGGGGATTTTTGATGCAAAACACAATACTTTCTCACACCCACGATTCATATTCCAAGGCAATTTTAACAAGAAAATGTTTGTAGAAAGAGAAGACCTAATACCATCATTTCTAATTAAATTAATTATCTTATGAATTCATCAGCCATTGCACTATTTATAAGCGAAGACACAACCAAAAACATATGTATACCTAAAACCAAGCTACAATTAAAAACTTCTTCAAACACACAATTTCCACAGAAATTCAAAATGCTCATTAAGGGACTGCAAATTATGTTAGGACGCTAGTATTTCAGAAATCTTTTGTTGCAGATTTTTTAATATGACAGTGTAAGGTCGACCTCTTCCCATCCTCTCAGACTGCAAAATTGCATAATACAAAGCAAATGCAACAATTTCCTGAATTAAGCTGTATTTATTTGCAGTTTGAAACTTAGATAATTGCTATGACCTCATTTATGAAAAACACTACTACAAAGAACTCATTTTTTGAGGAAAACAGTACTCTCCTCCTAATTCCAAACCAGATGAAGTAATTCTTATTCTCAACCTGCTCCTACCTTTAAACTGATCTATGTATCAAGTCTATATACATCTGAATTGAGCACAAAATTATTTGATGAATTTATTTAATATAATTTACACAGTGAAGAATGACCCAACAATAATCAATACAGTAGAGTGGGTGAGGCCCTCAGCATTCAGTGGTTTCTTTTACTATGTTTTCTGGTATTTCAAAATTGTATTAATTACCTCTGAAGTCTCTCTTCTCATTATCTCCATTTGATTCTGACTTTTTTGATTCTACTTCATCTTCCTCACCTTCCCCTTCTCCAAAGGAAGCCATAAGCATCACACCAGCTTGGGATAACAAGTTCTTCAGCTGGCTGCATAATAAATCCAGCAAAGACTGGACCACCTTTGGGCTCAGTTTGTCAGCATAGGTTCTATACACACACACAAAAAAGTAAATATAAGAGTATTTGAGAGCTGATCCAAGAAACAATAACATAAAGACACAACTATAAACTCAGTGCAAGTGACAAGGGCCTAACGCAGCACTAATGCTAATTCATTCTATTGCAGCAGGTTACTTTTCCTCGTCCTCCACCATACGCTTGGCAGATTATTCTTATTTGAACCCTATTTTTAAGAAACTTCAAAACTGTCCAATCTTTGGAATCAAAGGATACGTTTCCAGTATTTCCTAAGGAAAAAAGAACAACTTAGTCAATTAAACATAATCCCACTCTAACTCCCAAAGATGGGGTGTTGGTTTTGTGGTTAATTTTTCTTTTTTTGGTGTGGGGTTATTGGGTTGTCGGGGTTTTTTACATAACAGATTTGGCAGGTAAATGTGATGTGTCATATGAACGCTGAAATGAAGATACTGATTATTAAATAATACTCTTGCTGTAAATAGAAAATATTGTCTCCACTGCTTTTTTCTTTACCAAGTTAAACTAAGTATTCAGGTGTTGATAGGATTTTGGATGTTGTTCCCTGGCCTAGCAGAAGCCAGTATTCCTCAAGAAATTACTTTGTGTTCTGAAAAAAAGTGCAATGTACTGCTCTGAAGAAGTCCTACCACATTATTGGCATCGCTTTTACGCAAACAACTTTTACATAGCAAAAGAAAGCCTCATCATATCGACTGAACAGATCTAGATACAAAGCCAAACTAGAAAAATGGGGAATACTAGATTGTACTGTTTACATACCATAAAGTTCTAACTATTCTGGTCCAAACTCCTCACAATTTAAAAATATTTATCAGTCTTATGTGCAACTTTCTTATGAATAATGTCACTACTCTTTTTCCCCCCCTTTGCTTATGTGCTTCCAAACATTTATTGTCCTAAAGAGACTTCACGCAAAAGAAAAGTTATTTTTAAAGGATGCTGAAAAGCTTAAAGATCAAGTTTTCTGAAAGCAAAGGAGCATTGCGTCCTTACCCTGTGGTGATAGCGAGGATCTGAAGTAGTCTTGTACTGGCTACTTTCAAAGCTGTGCTGAGCTGAGAAATACCAGTTTTGGGCAGCAACTGCAGCGGTTGTCCTAACATGGTGTCTGTGCCACACAACTGTGATAGCACATTTAGCAGACCAGTGGAAATGGCCAAGGAGACATCAACAGGCTGATAGTGTACACTTAGAGCAAAGACTGTTACCAACAGAAGACGCTGTTGTGCTTCTAAGATTAAAATAAAGTTGTTTTTAATAAGCTGTTTAGAGTAAGAATATTAAGACAGAAGATCAGCAGATTATTTTTTAAATAAAATTTAATTCATTAATTTATCAAGTAAAGAGCTAGAATTCTTCATCAAACACTTTGAGGTAGTCTTTCTGATGTACCATCGTAGGTCCCTTTAACTCAATGCAACATCTATGTCAAGGTTGTCCAAGGAAGAATATCACGTAGATCTAGTCTGTGATGTAGATGTTCTGAGGCTAAATCTCAAACCAGAATCTTCTCTCCAGGGTAAGGATAACTGGGTGAAATACTTAATTTTCTACTTGTACTTCAGGTTGATTCTCAAGAAATTTCTTTCAATTCCATTTCATTTGTAAGTGAAACAACAAAACAATTCAGGTAAGAGTGCCCATTAGGCCCTACCAACAAAGTAAATTATAGAACACTCTTCTGTACTGAATCTCTCAGTAAGGGTATGTGCAAAGGCACAAAGAGGTGTACAGCTCCAGATATCCCCTAAGGATAGAAGCACACAGCAATACCTGGGTATAGAAGGTCAGGAGAACGGGCTTCCAAAACAGGCAAGATGCCCTGTTCTTTGGGTTTGGGTTTAAAGACAGTTCATTTAAATGAAAGAAAAAAAATTGGAAACTCTTCATCTCTTCAGAAAACTGCTTATCCCTGAAAAAACTAAAAATCACTTTGAAGCATCAAAGACATGAGTGACTGGAATATTGGGGTATGTGGAACAGAAAGGTTGACAATACTTAAAAGTCTTAAAATAAAACGGGCTAACACTTGAAGAAAATTAAGACAGAAATAAGTTAAAACGCTTCTCTCTCAGGACGTGAATTCAGACAGATACTTCAGTGAATTCTGGTGACTAATACCAAAGTCTGCTTTGTTAAACATATAAGCTGTTGTACTGTATATGAGAGGACATAATTTGCAAATCTGGTTTTCACTTACCTATGTGATGTTTATTAGCTTGCAGAGCTCTTTCTAACGTAGCAGATAATTGCTGGTAAATTTTGTGCACAGCCACTTGTATTTCAATTTGAATACTTCTCTTAGCTGCTCTGATACCATCCTGGGTCAAACAAATAAATATTATAAGGACTAACACATTTTAATCACCCAGTTATTGAAACAGCAGAAACTATTAAAATACATACCTGGTAGTGATGCAATCTTACACTCTCTCCTTTGGCACCTGCATGTCCTACAGTGCCCAAACCAAAGCAGCCAGCAAGAAATTGTAGTCTAACAGAAGTAAGCAACGAAGACGACTGAAATCCTGGTACTTGACGACTTCCCATTAATGGCACACTGCCTTTTTCCTCCATCCCTGATAGAAGCACTAAAATCTGATGAAGTGCTTCCAGACGAAGCTAAAAATAAAGGCAGGGAAAAACCAGTATTAAGTAGTAAGTATCCTCAGAAATTAGAATTAGATCATCATCAACCATAAGTGAGAATGAATGAGGCAGCTGTTTTCTCAACACTTTTTCTTTTTTTTTTTTTTTTTTTTTTTTTTTTAAAATCAATAAA
>VXBL01002182.1:54976-72050 GCA_013400195.1 Aramus guarauna
GGGGGGGGGAAGTATCTCCTTTAACACAGTTACATGCATACAGCGATACATGTTTACAACCCTTACTCAAACACAATCTTTCAATCAAAAGTTTACTAATTCAAAAATAACTAAATAATAGCAAGGAACAAGATATGCAAAGGATCCTCAGACTGAAGTAGGAATACCGCAGTTGGATGTCTGAACAGATACAATAAATGAAGGAAGAAGGTAATTAAATTAAAGATTGGACTGAGTGACTAAGACATTGAGTAAAAAGAGAATGCATTCCGTTCATACTCATCTGCAAGACCACAGAAACAACTTACAGTATTAGTATTTTTTCTACTGCCAGTTTTCTATATCGCAATTTATGAATAGAAACTGCTTCCATACCATAAAAATCAGTCTATAAGCAATGGACATTCAATTAAGAAAATGTGATCTGAATTTTAAATAACAAGTTGCTGAATTCAATAAACAGAAGTTCTAAAATAAGCCAATCCACTCCAGAGGGAATTACTCTCTTGCCTGTTACAAAAGAACAACTCACTGATACTCTATACACACTACACGAATTTGACAACTTCGCAAGGATCAAATACTCTGCATAGAGTACAGCTGAGGACAAATTAACCTCAGCTGGAAACATCCTGTGTGGCCATGGTTCAGCAAGAAGTAGTGTGGATAAATTCTCATAAACTTGTAAAAGAAAAGATGGCAGGAACTTCCTGTCCATATATTAAGGATTTTTTTTTTTTTTTTAAGTGAAAATTCCCTCTTAAGTCTCAAAAATAGCCTACAGGAAAAAAACAATGGTGATAGAAGAAAATTTCTTCATGAAAAAACCCTTGGTTTCCAATTAGCTCTGCTTGTCAACTTCCTTCACAGAGTTCACAGAGACACACTTAAAAGAACAAATACTTTCAAGGAACTGCTGCAAACTGCAGTAAGGTATTACTCTAAAAACCACATGTAAAAGGAAACATGATCGAACTTGTTGAATAATAAACTTCAACTGAAAGAAATGAGAAGTGGTTCCTACGGTGCTTCTTTAAGACTCCACTTGTTTTTTCCCATCTAACGCTGTCAAATCTACATTCAATCCAACAAAAATTTGAAAAGTTCAGCTCTAAGTCCCTTAAAGCAACAATGGTTACTGTTGCTTTGTAGAAACAGAGACAAGAAAAAACAGGAGGCTTGCCTTTATGTTAATTGCAATTTGAGAAGTGTTTCCCATGTATACTTCTCTTGTAATGCACAACTATTCTCTCCACTCAAAATAGAGATCTTCTCTAGCATCTATATGGCATACATGTTTCCTTCTTCTCCCTCTCCCCATTCAGAGGGGCATAAAATCTTCCACATCTTCCACTCAAAAGGAGATCTTATGTGGAAGTCATAGGAGCACAAGCTACAAACGTGAGTTTAGAAAGAACATCTTAAAAAAATCCTTAACAAATAAAAATATCCTGCTGGTTTCTCACTAACATCTCTAATGGTTGCTTTGAGGCAATCTGACTTTGGTAGCACTTAAAAATGCAGCTGGAGAACATCCTGAGGAACAACACTGTAGGCTTCTGTAGGTCATCTCTTCTATGGTGGCTTACTTGCCATGAACAGAAAACTCGTTTTTTTCCTAATCCTTCAATTCTTAACAAATGTAGCAAATTCAGATGCTCTTATGTTACCAAATAGTATTAAGGCTTCCGTAATTAAAGGATATCATAACCCAACCTAATTCTTGTTATCCTCTCCCCAAGAGTTTTACAGACACAATAGACGTAAGTTGTGATTCTAGCAGAGACTCTGTGATTCTAGCAGAGTAAAGTGGGACTTCTTGGTCTTTGTGTACCCAAACATCCTTTGCTCTCTCCACTAACTTAGGTGAATAAGCTCATTGAGATTCCCCAGAATGAAGCAGCAACAAAAAGAGTACAAAAGCTAAAAATCTGATTTATATGGGAGTAATGGAAGAAGCAGTTGCTTGGTTCTGTAAGTGTGCTCATGTTGAGGCAAAAATTGAAGTGGTATTTTCTGGATACGAGTTCTCCATGTTCAAGCACATTTTTATGGTAAAAGTTCATTGTTAGCACAAGAATAGAGTGTTCCACTTGATACTGAACTTCGCTGCCAATTTTTTCTTCCTGAAGTCACGTGAGTGAAAACAAAATGAAAGTTCCTAATTCACCTGACCTCACAGAAATCCTCACTTGCTTCAAAAGAGCATCACAAATCTAGAAACTAAAACAAATAGTTATAACCTACGAAACACTATAACGAAGCCACGAAGCAATGGAACTTAGCACAACAAACAGTAGGTGATAATTATTATAAATGTTATTTATAAATACTCAGAGTTTTAACATTCCGACTGCCATTATGTACTGTATTTAACTGCAAACACATTTTAACTGAAGATATACTAACATATTTATCAGGTCAATATTCACTACATAAAAAATAAAACTTACCCCTCTTTCTGTGTGATGATGCCAAATCCAAATCAACATTTCGTCTTCCACTCTAGATTAAGAGATTAATAAAAGCCTCATTTCTATAGGTGAATGTATGTGGTACATAATATTTGAGTATTTTAAAATGCACCCCTCACCCATAAAAGTGAGAAAGTTAATAGAACTATAATAATTTCAATTCATTTTTAGCACCATTACTTTCTCTTAACAATTATTACAATATGTGGTTATTACAAGAGATTTCTATACCGAAACACAGTACTAAACAAATGTTTATGATGTACTTCCCACCTAAATATTATATCGACAATCTCAAAATACATAACACTAGTTTACTTACCAGTGAATAACCTTCCTCATCTGATTCTGGCTGAGATAAATCAGATTCACTTCTTGACTTAATCAGTCTGTAATTTGAGTTTGCATGGATTGAGCGACTTTCTGCAGTAAGACTTTCACTCCTGCTTCAGGTGCACACACATTGTGCATGCACACACACACACAGGGAAAGAAAATACTGACATTAGGCAAAAGTAAGAGCTGATAGTCAAATTTAGTGGGTACCACAGTTTTATTTGGGAGTAGACTATCACAGAACAGCACAAGACCACACCAAAGAGGAAAAAAGTGGTCTGATGGCTTCAATTATTATGCTTATAAAGGATATTAGTAAACTTTGTTACTTCTTAGCACCCTTATTGGTCAACCGAACAAAAGGCAACCTGAAATGACTACCATTCAAGTGCCTTCGTAAGTATTACATACAGTATACAGAAACACTTCTGAGCTGAGAGGACAAGAAAACAGAGACAGAGTAAGTGGGTGAAAAAGCACTGAACTTATTAAAAACCCACCCATAAAATGCATCCTAAAGTTGATATGCTGGAGATGAAAGCCACTTTGACAACGACAGAGGCAGCCACCCATGCTTTAGGGACTAGATTTCCAAAAAGAGGCAAAAAGAATAAAAGGGTACTGAATATATATAATGTCCCTCTGAACTTGCCATCAATATCTTCATTTAAAATACCAGAGCAGAGTTTTTGCACACTAGAAGCTTAAGTAGACTCAGGAGTTCACCAGTAGCACCCACTATGCAATTCCTTTGATATATTTTAATACACACGCACAATGATCTCTAGAATAAAACTGTGTTACCAAGAATATCTCAGGTTATTAAAATTAAAATGTATTATGTAGCACTTACACTATTTAAATTATACACTTCTCTGATTCAATGAGCTGTCTGGCTTAATTTTGTTATTCTCCAATATCTAACAACAGTGTCTTGCACATGCCAATATGTCAGGAATATTTTAAAAAATCAGTCATGAATGACACTTTTTTCATAATAGGCTTTGAAACTTCTGCTTTTAAACATATCCTTCAAGTTTTTGGGTTTTTTTGGACGCTACTACATAGGACTTTGCTAAAGTTCAAGAAAATACAAATGTGGTAATAAAAATCCAAACACATAAACAAATTTTAGGAAAAATAAAGAATTTTTCCAATTACTTCAAATTATCTGTATACCTGATAATCTGGACTTCATTACTATTTATCACTAAGCCCAACTTTGAAAAGTAAATATGGTCCACAGAGAATAAAACTCTTATTAAGGTTTAGTTAATGTGGGCAAATAAAATTGAGCAAAATCACTATTCTCAACAGAAGCGTAACATTGCTCTAGATAAAAATCTTTTTAAACAATGTCTAAGAATCCTCAGAGGAAAACTGAGGTTATTTAATCAATTAGAAAGGAAGCAGAGAAGAGTTAACTCTTCTAAGCAGTCAGCAAACCCCACCTTGTCATGAGACCAATCCCCTCTGGAGTAGTAGAGGGATGCTGCTGTAATTGTCCATCCTCCCTTCGTTTCTGGAGCTCCTCAATAACAGGGCTTACTCCTAAGATCAACAAGGCACATCTGTGGATCACAGAGTTGCATGCAGCAGTATATACATCTTGGCCTTCAGTCAGATCAGTGCTGATTCTTCGTTCCTGCTGAGACTGAGGAGCTGGATCATCAAGTCTAGTCCCTGTCCCAGTGTTCATCCTATCTCGATCCCGACTGCGAGCTACTTCACGGGCTGATAGGAAACATTGAAATATTTCTGTAACATGCAACACAAAAAAAAGGTCTTAACTTCTAGACAAAGCTACATAGAATGAAATATTCATCTACATATTGGGCCAAAAACTGCCCCACAAAAAAGAACAACAAATATTTTTCCAACAGTAAAAGAATACATTAATAATATAAAGCTATAAAAGAAGTCATGCAAACAGGTTAAATGAAGCATTTGCACAATGTTAAGTTTAAAATAAACAAGACAATGCAATTTCACAGAACACTAAACATTCTTTCAGTGTCTTACTGCAACCCAACCCCTGTTTGGATAGCATCAAAAGGAAAGAGATTTCGTATTTGCCTTTAGCAGACACATATAAAGCAATGCTTCTGTAAATCTGTATTCAGACATCAGCATATCTGTAATTCAATACTGAAACAGTTTCAGGCTTTTATTAGCTTTGGTCAGTACAATGAAGATCCTATTAAAATTCATAGCCTTCACTTTTCTTAATTCTGCTGTTTTCTTGGGTGCCAGATTCTTCTAAAGAAGCTGTGTGAGAGATTGCATCATCTCTGTCCAAAGACCTAAAGCTCTCTTGACTTAACCATTTTCATTTTAAAGGTTCAGTTCCCCTTTGGAAAGGTAAAGGTAAATCCAAACATTTCCTCCATTGATCTTAATAGTTAGAAGCAGCAAGGCATCAATGACACAAACTGAACTCTGCATGTCAAAATCAGCTTCCCTTAGGACGTCCAGTAAGAAAATTATCATCTTCCTACTAATTTGTGCATGTAACACTACTGTCTGGCTGGCTATTTCTGGATACATTTCCTTTACTATTATTATTCCTAGCACCTCTGTCCAGGAAGAATTTGAGAACAGTGAGCATTTGCCCAGGATAATTGCCTATCAAGCAGCAAAAGCATTTTGCATCTACTGAACAGGTAACGTACGCACACACCTTCCAGAACCATAAATCATCTCATGAATGTGCACTTCAACACCACAGTACACTTTCAGGAAAGTCTACTGCACTGTGGATATGATGATGCATCATATAGAAACTAACATACATTTTGGTCTATAAGATCCCAAGCAGGAATATGGAAGTCCTCATGGGGAACATTGACAACAAAACAGGTGACAAGAGCAGAGGCTGGAAAAAGAGAAACATTCTAACAGTATCCAGAGGAACAATATTTGGAAAAGAAAAGAAAATTATAGATCTATGGAAAATATTTCAGGTCAGCCAATTTTCTTTTTTAACCTACGTACATTCCACAGTAATTTTCAACAGCTAACATGATTTCTGTCTTTGAGAACACTAGGATAACAATAGAAAAAAAATTCAGTTTGACTGTACGTTGCTTCACTAAAAGTGGAAAAATTACGTATAAACTACACCATTGAACCTGATTACAAGCCCAAGTCAGTGTAGCAAGTTTGCAAAGTTCATCTTTTTCAAGCTATCTTCTGAAGAACTAAACAAGCTTTTTAGACAACCCATGAGAAAGTATTGCAAATAGTGCTACAAATACCAAACTTGGACTAAAATCTCAAAGTTGTTACTAGATTCAAGAAGAGATATTAAAAGATACAAGTGTATTCCAACTCAGCCCATTGCTATCAACAGCAGTTTTGTTTCCAAACTTCAGAATCGCATTACCCTTCAAAGCTTATTACATACAAGATTAACACATACAAGCACAGCAAAACTTCTATATATAGATACTGTTGAAAGCTGGGAGATCTATTAAATAGAAGTCTAGAGAAAACAGTATGAAACCTAGCAGTCTTGTAGACAGTGCATGTAAGAAGAGTTGGTGTTGGCAGATACCCTGAGAATTGCCCATAAAGGCAGACCACTTGCCTAGTATTCACATTCCCTTGTATCAGAAGACTCTTCTGACCCAATAAAAGCACTACACCACTTCATAAAAACATACGTCTCACAATCTTTATGCAGACAAATCTTTCATAATCTTTTAAATAATTTCTCCATTTTACCCCAGAGTCAACAATACATTGTCCTTCCAAAGCACATTATATTATTGACACACATAACTAGTACTTACTACCAGCTGTCATAACTTCATGTTCTCTTTCCTCCTCTTCATCTTCTTGTTCTGGGTGTCCTTCTTCTCTGTCGCGTTCTGCCTGCTCCTCCATTTCCGCTTCTTCATCAATTGTACGAGTAAAAGAATGTTCTTGAGTATCAACATCAGCAGATTCTTGGTTATCTAACATCTTGATTAAAAAAAATATATATACAGTGAAATTAATTCTCACCAAAATGAAATATGAACATAAAAGGACACAGGTATTTAATAAGCTTTTTTCCTATCAAAAAGATACTTAAGGATATTGTGTGAAAAAAACAACAGACAGCTGTTTACATTCAAGTCTTTAAATACATAAGTTGGAAAATTTAATTTTCCTTTAATAACTGTTAATCAGATTATCTGCAGAAAAATGTCTCCCTGTAATGCTTACTTAGACTCTATTGTCAAACTTTGATACTTCAGCATCAAAGCCTTTAGTAACCACATGCTGTTGTCTCATAAAATTTTCTGCCTTTAAAAAGGACATGAATATGACAAAGCTTACTTTGCTGGACAAGATTTTGTTACTTGAAGTGATACCAAATATGTTCCAATTTTTATTCTTAGCAGTCCTTTTCCTCCCTTTTATTTCAATGAAATTGAACAGATGCATATCCCAAGATCAAAGATTAGTATATGAGGTGCACAAAAAGAATAAAAGTCTTAGAATTTGAGTTTAAAGAGGTTTTTTTGATTGAATGGATATATTTGGGTTGATGCTTTTCTTCCATTTGAGGATGTAAGTGCTGACCAGCAAAATACTTACAGTCTAATAGACAATTTTCTAATGCAAGAAACAGCTTTAGACAATCTGAAGGCAGCAAAGCTTTAAATATAAAACATATAGTTACATTAGAGGTTTTAGAATACTTTAGAAGGTAATTAATCCTACAAACCTTGGGACATACACAACCCACCAGCATAATTCATCTGCCCTCTCCCGGCAGTTTTCCTTACTAAAAAAACAGAAAATCTCGGTAGCAGCAGATCACAGGTCACCATTTTACAGGAGCCTCTTATTTGCTCTTGTCATTCTATCATTAAGCCTGTGTATACTATGCAAATGCAAACCAGCTATTTTTTCCCAATAACATTATATCTGAGATCTCCCTGAAGCAACAAATCTACCGCATACATTTAGGTTTGCTGTATTGCATCTGCACAATAAGCTTGAGGATTTCCGGGAGTAACGGAATTTATTGCACACAAAGAGTACACAGTACTTGACTGTCAGCATACACAACAGCTACAACATGAACACGAAGCAACAGGTTTATTACGTGTGTGCAAAATGACTACTCATTTGCTTGGTAAGCCAGAGAACCACCAAGCTTAATGTATGAATACTGTACTGTGTGCACACACTACACCCAATGCTTTCAGAAGTGCTCAATCTCTTGCAGATATTGGACCCCTACCATAAGAAAGAACGGGGCAAAGACACATATCCCTTAATGTTAATTAAAAGGAGGAAACAGACACGCATGATTTTAAAAAGCATCACTAGTGCTTTACAATGTAGCTAAAAACCCTCATAATCCTGATGCCACATGAGAATTCCCTTGATTAAAATTATCCCACTTCTATATTGTAAACAGCAATTAAAAATCCTATCAGAGAAACCCTAATCCTACTTTAAGGACTACCTTGTAATGCCTAACAGTCCCTGACCCTGCGTAATTCAATAAACACTTCCATCATCAATTCTGACCTGGCTTAACAGAATGATTCAGAAGTTGCCATCATGCTAGTTTCAGGCCCGGTCCTCTCATGTCTACCATTCATGCAGGACTGACAAGGACAAGAAGCCTTAAGGTAATGTTAGGACTACAAAGAGAATCTGGCCAGGGAGGAAGGAAAAAGGGGTGAGTAAGGCAGGGAAGGGGAAGAGAGAGATACAGAGAGGGACAGAGATCAGAGAGCCAGGTAACTCTGTTGGGCTCAGGAATGGCAGCCAGATTAAGCTGTGGCCTAGTCAACACAGCTAAGCAATCTACGGCTAAGTTGCAGGCTTCTACGGTACAGAATACTAGTGCTATGTTTACAGGTAAAACTAGGCTTCAGGCTGTACTTCAGTCATTGTCAATCAATCATCTGCTTTAACTGATTTAGTACCACATGTACTACAGATTAATGGACTCCTAATTATACGTTGTCCACTTTCATATGAAAGCTTCTGTGTTTCAATGTGGTAGAACAAAAATACTGGCAACATATAGGAAACTAACATTATGTACTATTTTCTCAACACACAGTAAAGCCTGAAGAACTGGAAAGAGATTTACAGTCTTACCCATCTGTCTCTTGAGGATGATCTAGTCTGAATAAGTTCCATGTTCTTGCAGGCAAGCAAGCGACTTCGAACTTTATATACACAACGGTATACTTCTGCCAAGGCTTTGCCAGGCTGGTACCTATGAAAAAGGAGAGCCAAAAAGGAAAAAAAAAATCATACATATTTTCTTTCTAAAATTGAAGTTGCACTTTTAAAAGCAGCTTTAAGTTACTTGCCTGCTCTCACCACAAGCTTGACTAAGTAAACTTGTATGTTTCAGAAGAGCTGCAAGAACAAATCTGGACACAGTATCTAGCAGTGATTCATTACCTAAAGTTGCAGTATCCCAATCTGAAAATAGAAAAGATTCATCAAAACTAGCCACTGTTTCCAACAAATAAATATATTTTCAATGACATCATAAAAAACCCCAAAACTTCAGCCATTCTATCTTTCAATTTAGAAGTCTTTTTAATGCTTAAGAAATAAGTTTAGCATCAATAACTCCTAAATACACTGCTTCAGACAAATGTGTTTTGGTCTGCTCAAGGTACTTAAGTCTAACAGCCAAGGGCCTGCACACAAACTGCCATCAGACTCAAACAGCTGAACTTAAGGTGCAAGGATACTGAACTGGATGATGAAACAGCCTTATCTCCAGCAGGAAAGCCAACTATCAACACAAGCACAAGCTCCACTGCTAATACTAACAAGAGACATTTTCAGGTCTCAAAATTAAGGTTCGTCCAGTATTTTCAGAAACTGACTTTTTGATTTCAGAATAATTTTTCCCCACTTTAAAAAGAACCATTATGAAAATAATATTGTTCTACTATAAAATAACTGAACTGCCAAGCAAACCTCCACAAGGCACCATAATTTTTCATGGGGGAAAAAATATTCCTGTCCCACTTCCTTACAAATATCCTCATGATATTTTTTTTTTCAATTAAATATTATCTATGAATCCTTGCAAATTGCTGCAGAAATCACAAAAAACTCACCTGGCCACATAAAGTTTAGTCTAACATACCTGCTCCTCAGCAATTTCCATTACTTTGCTTTTGATGCTACGCTAACCGTCACCACACAACTTTCAGCCAAGCTTGCATTGTGAACAGAGCAGAAGCACATCAACTTCTAAAACACCCAATTCCACAACCAAAATAAAACGTTAGCCCATTCGTCTCAGATTTTGGAAACAGATAGTTTTCACTGGAATTCCTGCTTCTGTGGAATTCTGCAACAGAATTCTCTGTGTTGCTCTCAACAGGCATACCATTTACTGTTTTCTTGATCTGGCCTAGCTTGGCCAGAGCTACAGAAAACTATCTCCAGATCCAGTGGAGAGTTACAGTGCAACCGCAATGCTCAGTGGATCTCATTAAAAGGAGACCTGGGAAGTTTGAGCAGGAACCCCGATTTTAGGTGATAAGCCTGAAGAATCATTAATACTGTCAGGCCAGCCTCTCAGAGACTTGATACACAACAGATGACTTACCCCTTCATCATATTCCTAATGTATTTTGCAAGTCACTGCCTTCCCCCATTTCCCCCACATCAATTTCGCTTTTTAATTCCAAGTTTTGCCCTGCTCTACTCAGAAAACAGAAACATCAACAACTGAGTAAAAGTAAACAAAAGTCTGTTTTTTCCAGTTTGGAGGGGAAAAGAACATTGAACTACATGTTTGCCAAACACACACAGACACACGCTTTCAACATCTTACCTTTACTAACAGCATAGTCTTGCATACTGATCCAGAGGCTCCTTGCTGGCTCTTTTGTACAACCCAAGGCCAAATCAACATAGACAGAAATCTCAGGTCTCAGCTTATAATCAAATGGCTTTTGTTCCTCATTTCCAGACAGGGCCACTTCTAATAAGGAGCTCATGCATTTGTCTAAGAGAAGGGAAACACTTAAGAAGTTAAACTCCACAAATTTGGAGGATTTTATGCATCTACCTAAAAGCACATAAAGCAGCTTTCACTCTCCACCTCCTTTAAAAAAAATAATCAAGACATCTCATTGTCTGACTGCAAACTCATGGTAGAAAGGGAACAAAGTGACTTAGAGTTACAATTTACCTAAAACGTATAAAGATTTAGAAGCATTATCCAACTCTGCCTCAATAGCATAATTCTGTATCATTAATTCTACCTGAACTATACAGCCATACGCTTGCAATCGTATTTTCAGACAGGGACCCAATTCAAAATGCTATGTCTTGTAAATAAGTCTTGAAGTAGTCTACTCAGAGGAAGAAGGAGATGTGAACTAAGAGGAACAGGCCACAGAAAAGCAGAAGTAAGTGCACTATTCAGATAGGAAGGGATGACTAGAAATACAAATGCTGAGTCCTGTTAACACTTCTTGTAGATCAGAAGAATTGAAGCTTGTTTCTAACAATATTATTTCTAATTAATAAAAATTTCATTTTCTAAGTAGAGAACAATTTAAGATAATCTTTTCCAATAATAAATATGAACAGGAACCCCTGGTCTGTTTGTTAAACGCTGAGCATCTAAGAGTAAAACATTTAAAATTACCTCAGTGAAATCTGTGTTCCTTCTTTCACTGAGAAATTGCAAATTTTTTTCTTCCATATGCATTTCCAAGCCCCTTTGTCAACTGCAGCATAACTTAAAAATCCATTTTCCAACTTTTTGTATACAAAACCTTAAGTACACAGACTTATTCAAACATCACCAGAAATTTCAAAACTGAACACAAATCTTTACAGCAACAATTCGACACTTGCACTTAACAGCTTACCTAAATGAGGAATATCCATTTCCACTCCATCACTGAAAAGTGGAGTTTTCAACCAATAGGCTGTATCTTGTTCCTCAGGGGACACCGGAGGTCCTTGAAGCATGCCACCAAGACACCGCCCAATAAGCAAAGCTACAGTTCTCTCTAGATCAACAAGCCATACCCAAGACTGGGCAGGCTGTGGTAAGGGCACTCCAGCGGGATCAATTAATTCAGGTCCACCTAAAAGAATTAGCAATGAATTGTCAAATTAGTCACTGTTGCCTAGATGTTAAAAGCAATTCCAAAATTAGTAAAATTAATGGCAGATTTCATTAATATTTCCCAGTTAATAGCAGATTTTTCCCCTCAGTCAACAACCTGTGAACTGAAGAAACAGCAGTTAGGACAAACTGTGGGCCATTGTAACTTCAGCAGCAGCAGAGGCCCTCACCATTCATGGTACAACTGTTCGTACTCAAAGTAGTAAAGGCTCTTTTAAATTCTGTCCAAGCACCTATTTTGTCCAATACATATTTCTTTGCGTTCTGAAAAGCATGTATTGATAAATGATGCAACTAGAAACAGCGCTTAATAAAAGCGGAAAACTTTGCCAAAAATATTAAAAAATTAAATGAATAGCAAATAAGTATAGCACCTCCTATCACAACTTTCGGTAGCTTTACCTCTGTTTTTATATTTCTATTTCATTGGCAGCCAAAATATCTGGTGGTACGTGGTCAGGAATTTACCAGGTAATTCATGATTTTAAGTTAAAATTCTATTATGCCATGAAATGGAAAGCCAAAGTAAAATTTGAACGTGAAAGTAAATAGATCGTAACAAAAATATCTATTATCTGCATCAGGGGAAATTCAGATTGGACATTAGCAAAAGGTTCTTCACTGAGAGGGTGGTCGGTCCTCAGAACAGGCACCTCAGAAAGTGGTCACAGCACCAAGCCTGTCAGACAGAGTTCAAGGAGCGTCTGGAGGATGCTCTTAGTCATATGGTTTAGTTTTAGATAGTCCTGCGTGGAGCAGGTAGTTGGACTCGATGATCCTTATGGGTTTCTTCCAACTTTAATTATTCTATGAGTCTAAAGTCAGGGTTTCTTTTACAAGTAAAGAATGGTATTTTCATGTATTAAAAACTTAGTATTTTCAGTTCAATATTTATTTCCCATATTGCTCTTGGATTCCTACTCAAGTCAATACACATTCTGGGCTGACAGAATAAAGAAGTTTGCCTGCAGCTCAAAATATTTCCCAGAAAGGGATGTTAATATATTTAAGAATTTGAAAAGGCGATGTAAGAAGACAGCTTAAAAAAAGTGCCATCTTTAAAGGGAAAGTTAAACTTCTACTATAAAAAGGTGACATGTCATTCTTTATTTTTCAGATTAAAAGTGTGTTAGTTATGATACTTACCATGAAGTGGCCACTGTAATTCTTGATCTTCTAAAAGGGCTGCAGCAGGTAACAGTCTATTAAGACGATCTAAAGGTGGCAACAGATCTAGCAGGTAACTCAATAAAGGCCGAGCTACTGATACTGGCAGTAACAATAATGAGTTGACAATCTGAGAGAGCATACTACCAGCAGCTGATACATAAATCACATCTACAGAGGAAAAAACCCCACAACAACTATAATTATAATTCAGAATGTAATTATATTTCAAGCACAATTTAACAAGTCAGAAAGTGTGTACATAAAAGTGTTTCAGCTGTCTCAAAATGTCTCAAAGTACATGTTGAATGGGGGGGGGAGGTGTCGTTTAATAATTATTAATCCATTCCATATTTTACTTCCACACTTTTCAGTAATCTCAAAAAAAAAGTACTTTTAAAAAGAGAAATCTAGAACTAAAGAAACTGAAAGAATAATGCACAGAGACAATATCCTCTCTATTCTGTATTTTTCCTGTATGCAAAATGTTCTATCAAAACCATGAACCAGATACTATCCTTGGGTAGACATTTAATCTCCTCCTTTGGGGAAGGCTTGGGATGTCTACTTTATGCAGATATAGGGAAAATACGGTATTTTCTTATTCAAAACCAAACAAACAAGAACTGCCCTAAGCTTATGGTGCCACCATACTGACTTTTACACGAACTTTACCTCTCAGTTTTTCCCCAACACTACCATTCCAAGAGCTTTCCTTAAGCAGCGTTGCAGAACGGGAATAGATATCTGTAGCATGAGGCAATAAAAGCTGAAGGTGTTTGTGAAGGAGTGCCACACTGCTGGAATTCTAGAGGGAAACAAGCATAACAACAATTCTGTAAATGTATTTAAAAGGTTCATTACTTCAATCAGTTTAGTTTTCACATACTCAGAAGATTTTCAACAGGAATCTCTCAACATTCTGGTGCTCATGCATATTGCATTAATTTCCTCCCCCCTGCCTCAAAAGACAAAAATAAGGACACACACCTCGCTAACACTGTTGATGTGGCAATAAGCCAGCAACTGTTTCTGCAGCGAACATAAAAGCTCATGAAGATGAGCAGGTTGGCTGTTTTCTGATGATGATGTACCCAGTAAAAATTTGTCACTGTTTTTTTCCAGTTCTCCAAAGGCTTGGTCCTATTAAGACAGAAGGAGGGGGAGGGGCAGGGGAAGAACAATTAACTCTGTCTTCAAATGCTATAATAGTTTACTATCACCTTAAAAACAAACTTTTTCACCTTTACCGTGTGCACCTGTGATTACCAAAGAAATTAGATAATGTCATGTGTATCATGAGATAACTAAACTTGAAACTACAATAATTTAGTAGTAATTGTAGTAGGGGTCAAGCAAACATTTCTATTCTAAAAAGGGCACTTTCAGATGCAGAAATATTTTTTGTTCAACTCACCAAGGATAACTAGATGCAAGAACTCACTCCACACCCTGACCCCCAAATCAGAATATATTGAAATAGAATTTATTCAGGCTGATACATAAAATGTTTCAGATTACAATCCTTCCTTGTATTATCTGGGATGGTAATAAAAGAGGCAGAAGTTATACTGCTGCTTGACTTCTTTCTGAATTCTACTGAAAAAATGAGTTAGTTTCAAGTAGAAAATTCAAAGCAGATAGCTCTATCTACATGCCTGGTGGAGGTCTAGAGAAAACAACAAAAAACTTACCAACCCTCACCCTCAGGTGCTAGGGATACTACTCCAGAGAAGTAAAAATCTCTGATTTTTTTTTTTTTCTGTTGTATTTACCTGGCTAGTTGCATAAAAAGGTGAAAGAGTCAGTTACTTGCTCCTGTGCTGCCCTAAACTTTTAATCAGCCTCTACTGCTATACAGCTAAGAACAATAGTCTTTTTGACAGACTAGATATAATAAGATGGCTGACCTGTACTTGCTGAACTATTATAAGGTAGTTACCCTAGTGAAGTTAAACAAACAGATTCACATTGCTGGTGTCTGCCTATCTTTCCTTGGTGGCTCAGATTATACTGACAAAAAGAGTTCCACACAATCTACTTACTTGATGTGTTACATTCTATCTTCCAAAAAAATTTTGAAGCCAAAGTAAGAGCAATAAAATATTTTAGTCTGATATGAAACCATCTGCACTTACATAAACCAAGTTAAACAATAAATACCACTACAATAACATTAGAACCATAATGTTAGACATGATTTAACTGATTTTAGTCCACCTCAAGACAAATACGTATGGCAATGTTACTTCAGATAAACAAAAAGAGCACCATTTTCTGGAAGTGGGGAAAAACTTTTAACCCTTCTAAGTATTCAAAATTCATTACCATTTAAAAAATAAATAAATACAAGGCCTGTACATACTGTATAAAATCCCAAATTTCTTAAAAGAGTCTTCATTAAGATTTCAGCTAGGTGAGTATCTGGATGACTGCTCTGGACAGTATACGTTTGATCAGAGAGATTTCCATAGCTGATACATAAGGAGGAAGTTTCTGTGGCATCAGACGGTGAGCTATAGCCAAGCAGGGAAGCTACATGGGTGTGATCCTGCAAGCTTGTCAGAATAATATCCAATTGCATTCTCTAAAGAGAGATGTTTAGACACAAGAAATATTCTTAGTTAATGAAGATAAAATAATGAGCTAAGAAGAAAAAAGCATCAGGCATAGTTATGCAATAAAAATATTCTCACGAGATGTGAAAATAAGCTGGAGGACTGTATGCCAAAAAAATCCAAATTTTTTTGTGCACATTTGTAGTACTCACAAACAGATAAATATACCAAATTATATGACCATACCTAGTAAAAATCTGAGATTGAAAAAGAAAGATTGGATCAAATGCTTTCTCCAGTTTGTTCTAATTATCTGATTACTGGGGGGCAGGGGGGTGGGGGGGAGCAATTATTCTAATCTATACAGAGGAAAAAGGAAAAGGGTAAAAAGCAGAGCAAGCTTACATTAGACCAAGGGACCTGGCAGATGCAGAGTAAGCAATTTCAGTACTGTTCCCCACTGTTTCTGGTTCTGATTCCTGAAAAACCTAAACTTGCTCTACCCTAGTAATTGTCAGGGGATTTAGTTTGTGCCAGTACTAATCTTCAGAAATCTTTAGAAAATTAGAACCAGAAGATTCTTCTTCATAGTTTTAGTATCAGTGTAAAACAGTCCATTCCATAGTTCATAAATTAAAGGATTTGACCAGGATCCGACGTGTACAGAACTGAATAATAGTTTCTCTCATTTTTTAACCTAGGTCTACTGCTGAAGCTTCAATTCCTACTTCCCTCAAGGACAGGAACAGATGATTGCTGACTTTCCTTCCATTTGTAGGATACTGAGCAAGTCTTCTAACCTACATTAATTCCTGTTCTTTACATTCAAGAAAGAAAAAGAAAAAAAGGCAGTCATCTTTGCAAAGTAGGGTGAAATCCATGTAGGAAAAGCATTATACAAATATTCTTCCCAGAAAATAGTTAATTTTCTGTTACCAAGACTTGATAAATCAGGCTAGTACTCAAAAATATCTAACCTTTAAACTTGTCTAGATACAATAACAGAGTAACTCCTAGCCTTTCTGTAGTCAAGCTTCACTTGAAGAAACATGTAGTGCTCCTTACTTTGCTAGATTCTGACTTAGGCTACGGATTTTGTTAAGTTGGGCTTTGCACTGCATAACGTGCTTGCACTCTGCAAATGAGGCTCACTGTTCAATATGTTCGAGCAAAAAATAAGTAAATACAGAACTTCTTTCAAAGCACAGCATATTTTTACTTGATCTTACCTGTCCTTTTGATAAGCTTTCCCATCTATCAGGACCTTGGGGTAGAAGAGAATGTAGCAATTCCATTCTCTCTCTCAATGGAGGAAGTAGCATAGTTGCTCCTACTGACAGAGTCTCAATCACAACCTAAAATTAGAGTAGCAGAAAACACTTTTCCAGTGGGGGGGGGCGGGG
>VXBL01002193.1:0-16672 GCA_013400195.1 Aramus guarauna
TTAAGTTTCATTCTAATTGTGAATTTTTGCATACAATATTATGTGGGATGGCAGCAGGCTAAGTATATAAAATTTTATATACAATATAAGTGTAAAGATGACAACTTGCAGACAGAATTAAAACTGATGAAAAAATAATTTCCTTTAGCTTTATCCAGGAAAATATAATTCCAGGTTTGGCCCTGGTTCTGTATCATCTGTATTGTAGGGATAAACATCTGAAATTCTTATTTCAATGTGTCGTGGCAGGGACAGGGAAAGGTTATTTACTACAACTTAACACTGCTCAAAGATTGGGAAATGGTACAGGATCATTTTTGGAAAAGGAAAGCCACTCTCTCTAATCTATGTGATGTCTCAGGAGTGCCACCTGCTGCTCAGCAGAGTGCTCTCACCTCACACCCTCACAAGGGACTGGGGAGCAGGGCCTGGCCTTCCTCCTCCCTGGGGCCCCCACAGCCAGAGTAGCTGAGCTCCAGCCAGCTCAGCTGCCCCTCTCCCTGTACAGCCCTGGCCCTGGGGAATCCTTTCTACAGCTGTGACTGAACTCTGTGGAGATCACTACCACCGTTCTGGCTTGGGGGAGTCAGGGAAGAGGAAAGGAACCCAGATCAAAACCCATCCTGCTATTTAGGAACTTGGGATCCTGGCAGGAGAAATGGGATCGGCTGACCCCAAGCAAGTGTAGGTACAGGTGATGTTCTATTTGGAGCACACTGTCCAGTACAGGAGATAGGGAACTGCTTTACCACTGTTTAGCAGGTCAAGGACACCTCTGCTCTGGAAAAGTGTCCTGAGGGCCAAGGACTTAAGCTGCTTTTGTGAAAAGCTAAGATGATGATATGTGTGTATTCCCTGGCCCAAGGGAATAATGGGAGCTGGAAAGACTGCAAATGCTGTAATGCTGAGCAGCACAGCACCAATTCTTCAGGCACAAGGTGCCTTAGCTCTCTCACTGTCTCTTATGATCAAAGCAATAACTCAAAACAACACATCACTGCAGCAGTAATTTTATTTTTAATCCAAGTGCAGATTAATATACTCATTAGTCACAGAATAGTTTAAAACTTCATCTGGAGGATACACATCTACCCAGAAAAACAAATGATCCCTAGAATTGGCTAACAGTCTCTTATGATCAATTTAATACTTTATGCCAGTAAACAGCCACACTCTATTTTCAGAGTGGTTAAGCTGTACACACTCTAGTCCTGGTCTTCTGGCTCTGAGACAAATTTTACAGTGCCGAAGGTACTCTGGCAAGCTCAGACTCTTAAAGCAGCAGGATGTGCTTTCAAGTGGGTGTGTTCCGTACCTCACACTGTTAATGAGCGTTCATGCACAGAATATAGATGCAGTGTACTGATTCCTCAAAAATAAAAATCATGTAATTCTTATTTAACAAATCCTGCTCTTCAATGATGAGGGAAATACAAGCCATGTTTCAAGATTAAGGAATTGAGCCATAGTATTCCAACTCGATATACAAACAGAAAGAAGCACACAAATACTTAAAAGTTCTTGCTTCAAATATTACTAAAAGTCATTATTGAAACTATTTGAATTATTAACTATAGATTTATGCATAGAAGGGAGCTGCAGTTATATGAACAGCATTCATAATAACCATAACAAGCCTGATTTGAGTCCTGCAGTTAAACTGTTTATGCCAGAGGAAGGTAATGTCTTGGCTGTTCCAAATTCTGCTAGTCCATCATACAGTCACTTACTTGTTTGATATTAGAATTTATTTGCAGTGTGGTGTAAACTCTGAAGGAAACACTTTACGGGAATTACGCACCATCCTTTGAGAAAAGTAGATACAGTAGTTTAAGTATCCCTTGGCCAAAAACTGTGTGCTGCTGGCCTCTGACCTGCATTGGCTTCACACATTTGAGGCAGCAACCAGGGAAAAACTGCTGGAGTATGTCAACTTGATGCCGTGGCAGTACCAGCCTCTTGCGGCTCAATGCCAAGTGTTAAATACGGAGTCAGAGTCTTGTGCCATTTGCAATAAAACCAGGGTTCTGCCTCTTTCTAGGCATCGTGTTTCTGTTCCTTCTCACGGTCCTTATTCTGCAGCCACTTTGCATCTTCTTACAATATGTTCAAATAAAACAAGGTTTAGGCATATTTGTTCCGTGCAGGAAGCTTAGGAAAGTCCTCAGATAACAAAACATGAATGCGGCAGATGGGGCAGGTACTTGAATGTTGCTTAAGCCATGTTCTAATGCACTGCAAGAACAGGAAGATGATGTTGAGGAAGCAAAGTCTGGTATAAAGAGTTCATCTTAAGTATGTTAATAATTGTCACTAATAGGTAAAGTAATTTTCCAATGTGTTCTACGTTACTAAAACTTGCAGTTAGAAAACTGTTCTCCAATCCTGATGCTCTGCTGATCAATTTACATTTGCACCTATTCTGCAATAACAAATCAGCAGTAAACAAACCAAGTAATTCAAAAAGGTCATGGACAGAAGTATCACAGTATTCTAACATAATTCTGACTTTCTCACTACATGAAGTTAAGCAAGCAACTGCTATCAGGTGGGAAATGCAGGGTTTACAGTGACAGCCCATGCCAGAAGTATGCCGCAAGCAAATCTGACTCGAGCGCCAAATTTATTCTCTGAAGAATAAGCTTAAATTCACGCCGATGAATTACTATTTTACTTAAAAATCTAAACCTGGAAGCCTTCTGACACACTAAGACTGTATATATAGCAAATCTTAGCATACAAAGTATGTAGAAGAAAATTGTGCACTGTTCTTTAAGCACTGAAGGGTAAGAGGGGGAGGGTTGCTTTTAAAAAGGGGAACAAGGGCACAACCTAACAGTCAGTAAATGTTTGCATCTAAGTGCTACACCCAAAAATCCTTACCTCTCTGTGAAAACAATGCCCGCATTCTAGTTCACACAAGTCTTTGCTTAGTTCATCATGACATATTGTGCACAGCTCATCACTGGAGGCCTGTAGATAAAACATTAAGTTATTTCAAAACTAGCAACAATTAATCAGCAAATTCTAAGTAGTTCATAATGTTACTAATTTTAACCAAGTACATTTAAGCTTTTGTACACAAAATGAACAAGTCTACTATTTTTTCAGAAATACTTGGATTACTTCATGTCCTTATAAGAAGTACAGGGCAATCGCTTCCCATTCATTGAGACAGTGGAGAACTTACTGTGTAGTCTAGTTTTTTCCATTTCAATTTAGGTGTTGCTCCAACATTTTCCCATGGCTGGAGATTCGGCCGAGATGGATTTTTACTGGAGGCATTTTTCTGCGCAGGTTTTGCCTTGGGTGGGCTGGGCGCGTTTTCTTCTGCAGGTACTTCCCAACCCCGAGTTCCAGTCTGCGCTGGTGAAGATACTGACTTCAGAGGTCTCCCTGTTGAAGTCGGTGCCTAGGCAGGTATTGGAAAAGAATTCTGAGCAAGTTCCTATGTAGGAGCTTGACAGCAAAGGACAGTTGCGTCCTTTTCTGGACTGCGCTGCGCTGTTCCCTCTGTCAGGGACTCACAGTAGAGAAGGCAGCAGCTCCGTACAGCACATACCTTATTTTGCTGGTCCAGAATGAGTTCTGTCACTCTGCTTAGAATTTCATCTAAGCTCAAACCTGACAGTGTGTTCCCATTTCTTCTTTGTACGTCTTTTATGAAGCTAGTAAACTCTGAACTGAAGGGAGGGGAAAAAAAAGATGACATACTTACTGACCGGCAATACCATGGCTGTTACCAGCATGGTCGCAGTATTAGAGAAGGCTGTAGCTTTCATCTGAATCACAGCAATAGCACCCTTAAAAGATACTAACTTCTTAAATGAACTGTAGCTTGCTTCCAATACCTCTCAGTAAACTAGGATCTAGCTACCTTAATTGTGAAAAAACTCAAACAGTAAAATAATCACAGATTGGTAGGGGTTGGAAGAGACCTCTGGAGATCATCTAGTCCACCCTGCCCCACTAAAGCAGGATCACCTAGAGCAGGATGGCATCCAGGCTGGTTTTGGCGTGTCCCAGTGCTCTGGAATAATAATATCACTTCTATTTGCTGGTGGTTCTAATTGGAAAAAACCAAAAACACCTAAATGAACACCACAGGTCTATTCCCTTAAGGAACGTCTCGCTGAATGGGAGGGGAGGGATGGGAACGACTAATACTCTTCTCATGAAACAAGCCATCTACTAAGAGATCAATTCTTTTTGTACTTTATCACCGAACGTTTAGAACTTCTGTTACCCAGCGTAACATTACCCACATTAAAAACCATACCTGCTATAATTTGGGAATATACTCTGTAGATGCGCAATAATATTTTCAAATACTTTTGGAAGCATTTTGTTGTTTGGAAGCCCAGAAGGCCTTGGTTGTACAGCCGAGTCATCTTGATGGTTCTGGTTTGGCTGGACACTCTGAGTATTACTTTCAGAAATCCCTGATGGGCAAGTTGCTGAAACTTTATCGGAATATGATCCTTCCAGAGGTTTGGAGTGTGTTTTCACTGATCCACCACTTGCAGAACAAGCCCCAGAATTTGCACGTGCTGGCTTTACTCCAGCCTGTGTATTAAGTGAAGCGCATGTTGGACCTGGATCTTCAGAACTTGAAAACACAGGAAGTAAATTAGGATGTGCAGATGCAGAGGAATATATGACAATGGCTGGGTCACTGACTGGAGGTCTGCCTTGTTTTGTCTAGGAAATAAAGATTTCACAAGAAAAATAAGGATTAGAGTGAATCGAGCAGAACTCTTGAGTGTTTGCAGCAAAACAGAAAGTGCTAAGGATCTCAGCTAAGGTCTTATCAATGTATCTTAATTTGCTTTACCTCGATAAAAACACGACTTGTCTGAAATAGGATTGCATAGGACAGCGCATACACAAACCATTCCCTTAACTTATTCTTGCTTTGCTGAAGAATGTGTGGCTGTTGGGCAGCTGTAAGCTGTAAAGAAGTGTAGCTTGAAGTTGGTGCTAGAAACAGAACTGCTTGAAGTAAGGGCCATCAATTTGAAAATGCAAAATTCACTGATTTTAATGGATTATATAATCTATATATAATCCAGTATAATTTTTTTTTTTTTTTAAACAGAAACGTGTCAGCTATAGTCATTGTCTTGAAAAAGTTGGAGCTGACATGATCCAAGAAAGACTTCTTTCTGCACTAACAACTCTCTTCCATAAATGGAAAGAAGTCCTTAAAATAAGTTTAGCAGTTTGACCCCACAACTGCTGCTTGTTTCAGAACTTGACTGCTCTAGGAAGGTGGCTTTCTAACACATGAAACTAAAATTCTGCACTTCTTCATAGTCAAACCTGCTGGTTCTTCTTCTGTGCTCTTTAGTTTACCACCTTTTTGAAGCTGTATTTTGGCTTCTCTGTAAAGGTGTTTAATTAATTGAATTCATTCAACAGGTAGAAAAGGGTTTTCATCATGTCTTTTTCACTTGGACTCAGTATTTGCTATTAACGTCCTCTCAAAGCTGAAAGAATTACAGCTCTCTCTCCTAAAAGGTTACTCCTGTATTACTGCAGTAAAAATAGATACCAAATGCAGAACAAGAGGCTCAGAATTCTGTCGCTCTTTCCCAGCCTGTAAATTCATGGTAACTAAGTTACCTACATATTCTTAAGAGTTCTGGGCCAAGAAGTAGAAAGGAGATACCTAGAAATAAGTGAGGAAGAAAAGGCATGTAGGAGAACGTAAGTGTAACCATGAGTTATGTAAGTCCAGAAAACCTGTAGTAACAATCACATAAGCATACAGCATTAGAACCTTGAACCTAAATTATACAAAAAAAAACAAACAAAAGAAAAAAACTAGGACTTCTGCACAGAATATATATTAAAGAGTTGTGTGGCATCTTCGATGAATTCAGGGATTTTGTTTGTGTGTGCACTTAGGAGTGCCCTTTACTTACTGGGTCAATGACCTCCCCTATTTTGAGGGACGACTGAACCCTTTTTTTCCCTACTCCGTAGCATCCCAGGTCCAGTGGTTTTTGAACACCATCTGTCTTCACAACTGGACATCGGCTGTGTGCCCTGGCTTCAATTCTACCATTGGTGAATGGCAGCAGAGAGACTGTTCACACCGCTGCTGCAGCAAGCTCGGCGGTGTGTGTTTTATCATTGCCATGTGTCTTCCCACCACCATGCCGATGAACCTTCAAGGAATATTGACTCATAGTGACATCGTCTTTGCACCAAGAACAATCACAGGGTTCGGAAGTCACTGACATGATTTGAGCAAAGCCTTTGTGGAACTCTTGGCCCATGAGAAAATGTTTTTAAATCATATTTATCTGGGATGTAGTCATTACAGATGCATTTCCATAAATGGCTATACTCCATCTAGTCCATAACAGATGGGGCTGAAAGTTGATTTTGGCATTCGTAATCTGTTACACATGTTGGTGTAACGGGGCCTTGTCCCGATGGGTTTTGGTGCTACAGGAAAGTCATAATATGCAAAACCATTAGTCCTAATTCAGACAGAACACAAAGCATGTTAAAAAGTTAAAGTTAACTTTAAACAGTTTAAGCCTCTTAAAGGCCTTTAGAACATGCTTCTTGCTGGACTTCACCACACTAATCTGCAGTCACCTTTCCTTCTGAACATTACCTGGATGTATGGAGAGCTAGATTACTTTGTATTCAAGGCTATGTACATAAAGAACTTGAATATATGTCCTGTAAGGGATAGCCATGCTGATGCAAACTTAAAGAACGTCTTAAACTGCTATCAAGTGCAAGATACATACTAAGATGCTGGGAGGAGAAGAAAGCTCCACAGTTTCCACTTTAGCGAGGCAGTTCCTTACACCATTTTTCACCATCTGAATTTTTTCTTCATACTCAGCCTGCAGAAAGAAAACAAATTATCCTCCACATTGGCATTAACTAAACCTCACTCTTTATTTAAAATGGCATTAACACAACTACTTTTTTGCAAAACGCCAAAGCTGCCAGGACTTTCAAATGGAGACATGAGGGCATGTGCTATAGAAACATAAATCTGTACTTAAGTACTTGCATTGATGCTTGAAAGGTTTTGGGAAACGCATTCCATTTCTTAAAACTCAGCCTAGACATTTTACCTCTTAACTTTTCACAGAGAGTTTTCTGTTGTTTTTAAAGAAGTTGCATGGATTTCTAAAGTTCAAAAAATACAAATGAACCAAGAGACTAGACTTGTTAATGTGGGTTCCAGTTTTGAAGCAAGGGTATAACGGACAGATTTTTGCCTTCATAAAATTGAAGATATTTATTGTAATTTAATTATACTTAAATAAGCTAGACTTAAACTAGATCTTTCTTTTGTAATTAAAAAAATGCAGTGCAGTATTTGGAGGATAAGCTACGGGTGTTTTAAAAAAGGAATGCAAAATTACTTAAAGTATTTGTTCTGTTCTAACTTCTAAAGTTCAACTTAAAGCTTGTTAAGAGACGTTAAGGCTTACCTCTACTTTTTCCAGTTGTTTCTTTACATTTGAAATAAATATTTCCCAAGAATCAATCTGTGACTTCAACGTGGGTGCTGCTGAAGCTGAGCTGCTTAAGTATTCAAGATTTTCAGTTAAACAAAAGTAATGGGAATGTTGGAGTTTAAGACTGATAGTTTTAGTACAACAGTTCCTTCCTCTACCAACTAAATCACAGTTAAAGACTTCAAGCAAGTTTTAAGTTAAAATCGGTTATACTGGCACTTAGATCCTCTCCAATCTCAGAAGTGGACTCCACAAATGTAAATTAGTATTTTGCAGCAACATAAAGACAGGGAAAGGGAACATGGCCCAAGTTTTAAAAAAGGTAACATGAAGGGTTAATGAGTTCCTTGTAAGGAAGAAACCAATGTTGTTGCATGCCCAGCAGTTTTCTCTGCACTCTTTTCTATTTACACTGCAGCCCTTTCCCAGTGATACTGTGCAGGAATAACTGGAATGTCCCCTGTAGCCTGATCTTCCCCAGCTAGGAAAGAATAAGACAAGAAGCTTGCTCCTGCTTAAGTATCTTGGTAATTTAAGACTAAGAAGAAATTCAGCTTCAAGAAAGCTGCGTTTAACTATCATTTTTCTACACACCTTTCAGGCTAGCATCCCTTTGTGAGCAAAACTGACTTGTCTAGTTAAACAATCGATCATGATTGAACATTCAGTAGTTGCTTGTATTTAGCAGCTAATAGTTCTGAAGTTTCTGGTGTGAACTCTCCATACCTGCTGAATGACTTCAGCACCTTGAGATTTACTTCTGCATTGGCAGTTCTACCATTTAGCTTGCATACTTCAGTTTCCTTCCAGTTTTTGAGTACTGATATCTGTAAAAAAAATAAAAGTGTAAAAAAAAAATGCAGTAAAAGCAGTGCTGTAACACAAGGAATAAAACTTCAAAATAGATTTTAATAAGCATCAAACTTTTGTTTCAGATACAGAGTACACCACATAATTCCACTTGAAATTCCTCACTGTAGGAACTAACAGCCTTGACAGGCCTTCGCAAGGATAAAAAGGCTACATTCACTTCAATGCATAGTAGAAAGCTTCCATAAATGTTCCATTTGCAACTTATCATATATATATATATGTGTCAATATATATACACATACACACTTCAAGTGATTCAGGCAGCTTTTTGAATACTGCATGGTTGAAGACTAATGTGGACCAACAATCTAATCTTTTTATCCTACTGCAGATAAGACAGCCTTCAAGTCCTTCTTAAGGAGGGAGAATTGTTCAGGATATTCCAAGCATTTCCAGTATAAAACCTACTGGTTTTAGAAAAAGTCTTTATATCAGTACTCTCCTCCTTTCAGTGAAACATGCAAGTCTCTTGTTGCATTCTGATTCTACCCTATAAAGAAGTAGCTACACATTCACTAACCATGACTGACTTTTAGCAAGGAATTTTTTTATGTTCCTGTAAGTAACTCTTACTAACGGAATCAATTCATAACAAGGATAAGCATGAAACTCAGTATGAGTTGAATTTTGTTTGAAGAAATACTATATGCCCCAAATTCTGTGCGCTTTTAATACTGGTCAATCGTAATACCGTGCCTTGATGATCTGCAAAGTTTGATAGGTTAACATCATGAACAGCACTTGTCAATATTTGATTATACGGTTTTGATATACGCTTATGAAAAGTTTTAGATGCTATTTAAAAAGTACATTGTTGGATAAGACTTTACCAGTTATCTTCCCCACCTCCTATCAGCGCAAGTGATCCAAGCTCTAGCAAAAGTGTTTTATTTTCTTTGTTTGTACCTCTGCTTTAACAGCTCTTTTCACACACTCTTGGCAGTCATCTTGGCTCTTTTTTATAAGCTCTTCCAATTTTACTTTCTCATTAGCAAGTTTATTACTGTGAAATAAAAAGAAGTTAAATATTTGAGTAACATTTACAACAAAGTAGCAGTTAAAATTTATGGCACTTCAGAGGCTTTCTACAGCTATTGCTTCTCTCTTCTTTGGACCCATGCATCTCCGTTGACATTGGAGAGCTTGTGCCTTCATGCTCACACAGCCACGCTGCTGGCTACACAGACACGGGGTTTCTTAACCACATTTCACTCTGCAACCTAAAAAGCTTACGGGAGTTTGACTGCTGCAGTCATGCAAGTACAATTGTTCTGAGCCTGATCACATATATAACGTATCTATAAATGAAACCTTGACTTTATACTACGTGCAAATGAGTAGCTTTTAGAAAATATTTAAATAACCTTATATACATTTAGGACTAAGTGTGTGAAGATCCAAAGCTACATAGAACCATTCAGTGCATCTACCCACCCAACTTCTAACGTCTGTTCTAGAACGTGGTATAGTATAATCAAGGGAAATGTATGAGAGTATTTTGAAAACCCAGACTTTTATTATTCTAAATATCTAAAAGAAAATAATACTTACTTACGATAGGTAAAAGTAAACTAACTGAGAATAAGAGATATAGGTGAAGATAATAAGAGATAGAGAATGAAGCAGACAACTCTAATAATCACAAGTCAGTAGAAAAATGTAAATAATGCTGAAAGGTACAGGAGTTTTACCTGGTCTCGAGATAGGTATTTAAAGATACATTATACTGCTTTTCCTTCTCATCAATGGTCTTCAGATACCTAGAGTAATGAAACGCTTATTCAGCTTGTTCTGAAAAATGTTCACAAGCACATACGTGACACATTCCTCTATAACCATAGTGACAATCACACAGTAGTGAGAATCTGTACGTTTTATATGCTGTTTAATACTATAAGTACATTTAAATGTATTCTTAATTAAGTAGTAACTAAGAGAAAAGCAGGCCAATGATTTTTCAAGAGGCATTCAGCCCAAACTACTCAGACTAAAGCTAATACAACAGCATTCAAGGACAGAATGAGAGAACACATTAAAAATACAGTAGGGCTTGTCAAATCTGGTTACAAATATTATTGCTAAGTCAGTCAGTTTCATCAGTTATCTAGAAGTTAATGTTTGCCTGTAACTTGAAAAAAACTAAACCCAAAACAAAAAACAAGCAGATATGTGCATATTTCAGCCTATTATGTGATAAAACATCTAGCTGCTTACACAGTCCATGATTATGTCACTTAAATTTTTCCCAGTATTTTGGGAAGAGCTACTGGTAATACTTCATCAAATGGCTAAGATTTATTTTTCAGTATGTCAGTGACATGATCTCACAGATACTTGTTGACTGTGGTAGAAATTGACTGAGGTTGATTCTTGCTCCTCTATAGCCAGGAGAGCTCATTGCCAGGGGAGGAGCTGCATTTGCTGCACGTGGGGTTGTGATGAGATTCATACACTGATAGTCTTGATTTAAGTTCCATGGAAAGCCCTACAGATTGCTGTTTTAGGGTGAAGGACGAGTTAAAAAAACCCCACCACAATAGATACATGCAGTTACGTGGTTCTTGTGGTTTCACTTGAATCTGAGAAAGGAGTGATAGGACTAGAAAAGAAGGAAACACGTATCCTCAGATGACCCTCAGATAAGCAACGCAGCAGAACAGACAAAAAGCGCGTAAGAAAAATAGATGAAGGCCAGAGTTCGGTTGGGTCAATTGTGCAAGAGAAGAAGGAAGAATGAAAATGGAAATGAGAATTTAAAGCTAATCATAATGCAGTAGAGGAGGACGTTGAAGAAGCGATAGTAAGTCATGAAGGAGAAAAGTGAAAAAGTCCTGCAGATCTAAAGGATTCTGGAAAACCAGGGAAGATCTTAAATAGTGAAGTAGTATTTATTAATTATATTAAATAATGTTGTACGTAGATCCTATTAACAGCAGCTCTAATCCAAGAATTGCATTTAACTAATTTCAGAGTGACATAATCAGGGCAACAAGTTTGAGTTTTCACTCTGCCTACATCATGGAATCAGTAGATACTGAAACTGATCATAGCCTATCAGAAGTGACTGCTGCTTTAAAAAAAAAAAATCAAGCAAAAGGAAAGTAATGTAAATCTGTATATAAAACTAGTACCTATCATTGGTATCTGTATGCTTTTTAACTGTGTTCCTTAGTGCTTTTAAGTTCTTTTGATTTTCTTTTTTCTCCTGTTGCCATTTTTTCATTTTTATTTCTAAGTCTTGTTGAAGCCAATCCAATTCATTCTTTGATACCTAAAAGCAAAGATAAGAAAACATTATTTCTGACAATACTGTTTTATTCAAATGCAAGTTAGAGCAGAAGTTAAGCCAGGGAAAAATTACAGTAAGAGTTTTACTGGTGCTTAATTTACTGTTAGTTCAGGTGTTTAATGTGGGCAACATACTCATAAATGCTTTCCTGCAAGGATCTGCACACCTCATTTACATGGCCTCAGGATACTTGCAACCCTGTTTTGCAGTCAGATACAAAAAGAAACCCATTTACACAGTGTCACGTACAAATACACACTAAAATACAACTCAAAATCCAGCTCAAAATCAGTACCATCACTGCTGGTTCTGTACTAACAAATCCTTTACTGTGAGGGTGGTGAGGCACTGGAACAGGCTGCCCAGAGAAGCTGTGGCTGCCCCCTCCCTGGCAGTGTTCAAGGCCAGGTTGGATGGGGCTTTGGGCAGCCTGGTCTGGTGGAGGGTGTCCCTGCCCATGGCAGGGGGGTTGGAACTAGACGGTCTTTGAGGTCCCTTCCAACCCAAACCATTCTGTGATTCTATGATTCTATGAAGAATCTAGTGAATCTTATAGCTGCCATAACTGCTTTAAATAAATAAATGTGGCACTAATGCACCATCAGGAAACAGAAAAATCTATTTTTAAAAAGTGCCTACGATGCCTATGGACAAGTTCATCCCTGCACACAGCCATGCTTTCAGCTCAAAACTTTTTGAGCTCACATTTTTACCAAATATTCATACAGAAAACCAGATGTGAGACTCCATCATCCCTTACATGAAAGTTTGCTAGGCTACTTGCAGCCAATGACAAAGCTACAACTGAGTAGCTCCCAAGTTGCAGTACATGAGTTTACCCCAACACACCACTGAAAGGAAAAAAATGCATTAAATTGAGATTGAATGACAGGCCCCAGCTTACTAAAGATTAAAGAGAGGGCATGGGGAGAGATGGCTTTGGTCTCACTTGAAATCTTTTTTTAAAATGGAAAAATTCCTTTTCATGTAGACGAATGGGTAGCCTGCAGCATCTACAGCTTAAACTATAAAATTAATCAAATCAAAGTGATGATAGGCTGATAGTGCCATTTGGGGACTACTCCTCTTGCTCCCTGACATTTTCATGGAAATAAAGCCTGTTAGCAAATCCAACAAATCAAGGAGCAGTGTAGTGCTTTTTTTATTCTTGGGTTGAACCAAATCCATTATCTATCCACTAGATGGAGGCAACCAATATCCCATGCGTCTGAAGTGTGTTCAATGGAAGATGACACACAGATGGTGAGGTTTGCTGACTTCGCAGCAATGAGGACTACCATTCAAGTTTCAAAAATATGGTTGATCAATTACAAACAAGCTTGTGAGCCACTGCAGTTTGTACTGCTGTTGCATGGATAAAAACGTTACCTCAGTCTCTTCAACGCTTTTTTTCAGGAGCTCTTTTAAGGCACTGATTTCCTCTGAGCTTCGGCTTTGTAACTGATCATATTTTTCCTGTGCTTCTTTAAGCTGTTCTTTTAACACCTGATACTCTTTTTCCATACGTATAATATCTCCCTGAAAATAAATCAGTTATTAAAAAAAAAAAATCTAGTATCTGTTACCACAGGGCAGCAAACATTCACCATGTCTAAAAGGAACAGTCTGCGGTCAGTTGAGATTCAAAATCTTGGGTGTGGTTGGGGTGGGTTGGTTGTGGGGGGTGTTTAAGAGAAAGTTGTATAACAGTTTCAGTCCAGCTCAGGAAATGAACATTCACATCTGAACCTGAATGGAATACGATGAGTTCAAAGGCCACATTTTCTCACTTTTGCCTCCTTGTACAGACGTAAAACTACCACTAAACTCAGACTGAGCTGTCTCTGTGCCCAAATGGAGTATTTAAAATCAAACCTCAAGATTTTTGGGGAGGAAATACTTAATTTCCTCAAAACATACTCCAGCACCTGAATAGCTACAAAACAAAGCTCTAAAAAAACCTTGTTGTGGGCCTATGTGAAGTTTCCAAGAACATCGTCACAGAATACAGCCCAACATGAAGGCGGGGCAAGAATGCTCACCACTGTCATTTATCACTCAAAAGCTCTCAACTAACTGTTCCATTTTAATTTCTTACCTGAACAGCTATCACCTTTGTATGAGGATTGTTTTTCAGAGGTATACCTCTGCCTTCTTTTTTCGTCTTAATAACCTGTATACCACATTCAGCTTCATTTGTACTATTTACAACAGCAAAATTGTCTTCAGAAAACGTGTCATCTGAGTTCTCCACTTGGCACCAAGAGTCTTCATACGTTTGTACTTCAGTTGGTAGAAGACTGCTGCAGACGTATTTTCTGTCTGAAATCGCCGATTCGTCATTATCCTGATGAGTTACATGATCAGCATAAATACAATGAGGTTGCTTGGCAACATTTGAAATGAGAGGCATTTGAGAAGGCACTGGCAATAGTCTTTCATACTGATAACCCCAGGAAGTCTGAGACAAAAATATACCAGGATTTTTAGAATCAAAGCACTTTAGTAAAATGTCTGAAAACAACGACTCATTTTCTATGGTATCAATATTCTGACTATGCAAATAACGCACCGATTTACATGAAGCAGGAAAAGACCATGGCAAATGTTGTGGAGTCTCATACTTTGCTACTGTTAAGTCAGTAGAAGTTGATATATGGGGTTGCTTAGGATAAGAGAGCGGTTTGAATTCCTTAGCAGCTGGATTTAACTGTAGCTTTTTCTGGGAAGAATTTTCTTGCACATCACAGACTATATAATTTTCTTCATTATCTCCAGTCTCATGGCTGTTTGTATTTTCTTTAATAAGAACTGCATGCTTTCTTAGGCCAATAAGATTATCCACCATAATGAAATTAAGGGATTTCAGAAGAAAAGATTGCAGACCACCTTCATCTTCTACAATCTTTCGAGCTTCTTCAGGGAAATGTTCATATTCCCCAACTAGTAATTTATTATTGATTTCCATAGGGCCATGTTCCTCCAAGATTTGAGAGAAGTATCTTAAAAAAAAAAAAAAAAGTTGTCATTATTAATCAAAGCTTTTTCACGTAATTCTAAAATCGTATTTCACACGTCGTATTTTCACACTAATACTTAAAAGCAAAGAACCTCTAGAACTATCTAAGAACAGTCATTTGGAAGATGGTGTTCTAGCCAAGCATAAAAATTTTCTGTAATACTCTTGCCTGCCCACATCTTACTAAAAACATGCAACTATTTCAAAGCATTATTACATACCTTTATGCAAGTACCTACATGTACCAGACCACCATGACTCAAATTCTGGTCTTAATACAATATGTTATAAAATTATGAAGTAATATTAAACCCTTTAAACTGCTAAGCATAGAAATGTACACATACTCATATAAGCTTTCACAGGTTTGATTTGGGTTGTTATCCAAAAATCTTTGATAACTGTTATTATTTGAAACGTCACAGAGAGCTTCAAATTCCTCTAGTTGCCCCCGAAGATATTCTGGGATTACAAATGGTTCATAAGAATTTGTGAAATCTCTGTAGTATTAAAAAAAAAAAAAAAGAGAGAGAGAGAGAGAGAGAGAAGAAAGAAATAGTGCATATGAACAATAATTCTTGTCTCCAAAAATAATTGCACTTTTCACATATACTGAAAACAGTATACTGTAACTACAAAGCGCTAGAAATACACTCCAATAGCAAACTGTTTTCTAACAAGCAGAACAAACACTATCCCCAAAACACTTAACTGCTAAACTTACTAACCTGTGACTAGCTAATAATGAGGCCTAGCTCTTGCCTAGTAGCTTTCACATCTGTAAGCAAGAGCAAAACCTGGCTCAGAATCCGAAAGTCTGACTCCTGATTAACACACAAATTCTGAGCAATGCACTACAGGTTATCTCAATTCAACATGACAACCTGCATTGATGTGGCATGGATAGCAAAGTTCAGTTGTAACTGATGGACTATGTACAAATTTGTCACATCATTTCTTGCTACATTCAAGTGGAACACAAAGCAAGTAAGATCTTACTTGAAAGAATAACTTTTGGCCTAGAAGATGTACTGGGCTGCAGCCTGGTGACTAGTTGGTTACTTCCTATACCGTTAAGATCTTTAAATATCTAATACCCCGTACACCTGCCCTGGAAGCAGAGAAGCGATGGCTCCATACGAGCTCATAGCAAAACCACTTAGATGTTAACCCAGACCTGGTGTTTCTAAGACTCTGTCTTCCCCAGTACCTGTAAAGCACTTTGGAGTTTGGGAAATAAAAGCAAAGACACACAATGGTACTTACAAAGTATTTTCTTCTATAAATATCTTTTCTTCTTCTCGTGGTGCTGTACTAACTCCACTGGATAATACTAAAATAGACTAATTAAAAATAGATGATTATTTTTATCTCATGAAAGTATACACAAAATGATCCACTGTAAAGACTATGAGTAACTTATTTACACGGAGCCATGATCTGCAACTTTATCACGTTCAGGTAAAGTATTATGAACTGCAAAACTTTTAAGTACAATTATGAATACTAAGCATACTGAGAAAGTTCTTAATTTGAAACTATTGATTTCTTCTTCAGAACTTATTTTGGAATAAGAAACTGGGGTATTCGGCCCAAATTCTCTCTGTAATTTTTACCAATTTCATCAAAATCCTACATGTGCCTGATTTTTCACTGAGTTTGAATGAAAAAAAAAAAAAAAAAAAAACCAACACTATGCCTTTGCTTTGTTAAAACTTTTGTATAACTGCTTTCCACTGGGCTGCACACCAACTGACTTTCTAGGCTTCTCTTCCTTTACATTTGAGAGCCTTCAAGCTTTAATAATTTTACTACAAAGTAAGTCTGAGTTATCCCTAGTTCCACATGGTTTTAATAGGATACCTGTTATTCTTAAATTCACCATTACAAATGTTTTAGTTGTCTTTTAATTTTTATTATCTGATAACTTTAGAAATACAGAGACTTGTCTGAATGCATCCAAGTCAGAAAAGCCTGACTGATGAGAAGGCGGGG
>VXBL01002193.1:16700-90840 GCA_013400195.1 Aramus guarauna
GGGGGGGGGGAAAGGAGGAAATATTGTTTACTCCTGAAATTCTAGTAAAATTATAAAAAGTTGGGGGCATGGAGGAAACAAAGACAACTGTATCTGAAGCCTTCAATAAAGCAAAATGAAAAGCAGGACAACAGACAGTATAAGTTTCAGGTAACAACAAAATGGAGCATACAGCATTAATTACATAGTGCAGTCAGTGCACTGTGTGCACAGGTGGGTTTTTTCATTTTCCCATATGGGAAATTAAGATCCAAACAGTCATTGAGTATGAAGACAGTGGATAGACTGAAGGTATTGGCATCCAGTCAGAGCCAAAAGTAATTTTTTTTTTTCCAAGTTTAGAAATACCTTTTATACTGACAAATTAATATTTTAACAAAACAAAACTGAATTAATTGAGTCTTAACAGCATTATTCTACTTCAGGAAAAACTACTTCATTAATGAGTCTCCACAAGGTATTTAGGAAAATAGCCTCTATACATCTGAACTCCAGCAATTCTAAAAAAAAAAAAAAAAAAAAAAAAAAAAAAAAAAACAAAAAAAAAACCCCAAAAAAAAAAAAAAAAAAAACACAAAAAAAACCCCAAACAAACAAACAAAAAACCAACCAAAAACACCACACCCTGTTTGTAGTAAGTAGCTAAAAAGTTACTGACCCTCGAGTCTTTTGAGTTCTTCTTCCTGTTTTTGTTTTTAACTTTGATACCATTAGTCTGAAACAGACAAAATAAAGTCACCGGGGTTTTTGGTTAGACTAAAAGCATGATGCATTTCCAAAACCAGTATGCACATTTTTAAGAAATTTAACATTAGAATTCTCATTCTGGTTTGACCAACAAGATCTACAAGGTTAAGCATGCAATCCTCCCTCTCTCCACTCCATCCCCAGCTGGAAAACACAAAAAGAAATAAAGCTTTGCAAGACTATCCACTTTGTTCCTTTTCATCATTTTCCTCTTTAAATGCATAGAGCATCAATTTTTAAAATCAGAATATTCTACCATTTTAGTATTTCAGATGCTTACTCATTACTTATAGCTGAAATCGCATATTTAAGCAGCTGTGACATCCCACACAACACAGTTTCGTGTGGGAACAAGAAGCAAACAGAACTGTTACATGTTCTGGGCACTTCGATTTTCTAAGATACGCAATGATGAAGGAACTAAAATGCATCTTCACTTTTTAATAGGACTGTGCTTAACATAACTCTACTAACAGTTTACTTTAGGATACAAGTAACATTGAAATAGAAGTAGTTTTATTCTAATAGCTTTCATTTCATTCTTGGATTTCTAATTCATGACATGAAATGCAAAGGATTTCACATCTTGTTAAGTTATATTTTAATTACCTGTAAAGATTTATTCTGTAGCAAAAGTGTAAATCTTGGTTTTGTACAGATAAATTTATCTGCAGGCTAGAATTATTATAAATAAAAGTGCCTCAAACACATAATTAACCGAAATACATAATATACTTCTGCCAGTTAGAATGGATTTTAATTAAGATATGAATCAAAAAGTGATTCAGAATGATGTACAGTTTAAGACTTATGGGTTGAATTTGAAAAGCATCTATAAATAGTCATGAACAATTGCAAAAATATGTTTAACACCTCAAATTTACTTTGCTTATTAGCAGAACAAACATCAAATTCTTAACCTTCCAATTTAATGACATCTGAAGGTGAAGCAGGGTTACGCTACCTGCCCATTTGTTGCTTTGGACTGTAAAACGTATGGTACAATTAGTATCCAAGATTATGCACATTCAAGATAAGTACAGTCAGGGAAGAATCACACTTCAAGTTCCGTTGTCATGGTAAATATGCAGATATGGCAGTTTGTAAGAGTCTAAGTCATGCACTTTTTTTGTTTTTAATTCCCCAATGATACTTTTAAAGAGGCTTTTTTTTTTTTTTTTTTTAAAGTGAATACTGAAGTGCTGTTACAAGTAGTATGTAAATGCTATTCCCATGCACCTTATTTGCCTTATTTTCCCTATCCAAAGGGGGTGATAACAGCGCATCAGTGTACCCTCATCCACTTTTGCTAAAACTTCCTCATCCGCATCCTTAAAATGCTCATAATCCAGAAGGTAACTTGTTAGTTTGTGTTTTAACTAAAAAGAAAGCCCTAAACAAGTATCTGACAGATATTTAGGAAAAACAGTACACAGTCTTCAAATGCTTTAAGAAAAGTGGAGGTGGGAGGAGAAGATAAAACAAAAGCGTAAATCTCTATTTGGTTCTGAAGGATGATGTAAAATAAACCAAGAGATGCACATCTCTTCACTTTTGCACAGTTTTTTAAAACACCATGCTCGCACTTGTTTCTGAGTTTATACCAAACAGACATCAAGGTCACTTACCGATATATTTTCATTTCCCTGCTTCTTTAATATAATGGTAGGATCATCTATTGAAAGGATAAAGTCACATTCATAAACAAAAAAAGCAATATTTTATGTAACTTACAATTGTGAGCTATGAAATTACAGTAATAATTAGTATAATCATTTCCTCAGCACCACCAAAGCATCTCAAAGACTGTAGTTGCAGAATCTTTATGCTTAAACTGAAAGACAAATACTTATTTTGGTTGGACACCATATACACATACAGTTAAACTCACGTGCTGGTTGCGGCACATGAAACAAGACAGCAGAATGTAGTCTAAAAAAGGGGGTGCCTTGCCTTTTGAGGCCACATTGCCTTTTAAGCACCAAACACACAAGTTCCCGTATGACAAGGAGGTTAGTAGCCTGCTGAGGTTTCAGCCTTTTACAGAGCCCATTAACTGTGGTGTAAAAACAGACCAAATACACTGCTTGTAAGAACGATGACCTTTGGATACTTACCCATTTTATCAAAGAATTCATCTAAAGCTTGATGAAGAAATGGAAAACTTTCTCTGTTGTCCTCTAACAGCCATATAAAACAACGAGTTTTCTCTAGAGGTGGTTTTAAGAAATAATCACGAATTTCTTTGTCTTCAAAACTAGCTGTCACATAGTCAAATTTACTACCATACTTCTCATTCCACAGTGTGGTTAAAATAGAAAGGTCAAGCTCTTTTAACAGTTGTCCATATTGAAGGAGAAAGTTTTCCGTAGCTGTCAGACCTAAGACAGATAAAAAACCCCAACATTTCATTCCGGCTTTAGAGTTATAGTGCTTACAGTGTGATCTTCCTCTTCAAAGAGGAATGCTTTGTTCTAGAAATTAAATACACAGTAACTGAAACAGATTATGTAAAATGCTTTGTATCCTGAAAATGCAAACACAAATGATAAATGGAGTTTATAGAAATTTTACTCTTAGTCAACACCGAATTATTATTTGTATAATAAAGCTATATAAATTCCTTAAAGGACATGGACACGACAGAATAAAGAACCCAAATCCAAAGTTTTGGCATCTTAAGTCCATTTTGCCTGCAAACCTGAACTTCTACCTTCACACCATTATAAATTCAATAGGAAACTACATAGCAAGGCAACACTACCAAAGAGCACAGAGTTAAATTACTTCAAAGTTATACAGTGAGCTAAACTTTTATGACAAACCCCCCACCATCATTTACTTTCCTGAAACAAATTATTTATGTAAATACTATTATCTAAGCCTATTCTGGAATTTGAAGATGTTAAAAAAACAAATCTGTTCAATTTTCTCTTCCCTACAAGGACAAAGCCCTGCCCACAACAGAATGCTTTACTTGCAGAGAGAAGAGAGGTCATTCTTTCTTCTCTAGAAAACCTGGTTAAGGATCAAGTAAATGCAAGAGAGGAAAGCTTTACTTTACCATTTAAAGTTAAGAAAGCAAGACTGGAAAAAACAGGGAGGTTACCTTTTCATCTGTAAACTGAACAATTATGACAGGGTAAGGTCTTCTGCTATTACATAAACATAGAGCCTACCCAAGTTGTTAAGGTGTTTCAGCCATTTGTGTAATTTGGGATCCACTTCTTCCAGCTCACTCAGCACATGGATAAAACCCCGTGTTTTTACTCTGTTCTTTTCCTGAATTAAGTAGCTGATGAGCTGCTCCATCACTTCATGCGGCATGCTACTAGTTTTGGAATATGATGTGTAATCCTCCTCACTG
Source organism: Aramus guarauna (assembly GCA_013400195.1). Taxonomy (NCBI): domain Eukaryota; kingdom Metazoa; phylum Chordata; class Aves; order Gruiformes; family Aramidae; genus Aramus; species Aramus guarauna. The sequence continues at coordinate 20,815 of VXBL01002193.1, forward strand.
ATTACAAACCATGAAAGTAATTCCTTTAATAGTTTGGAAGTATCATGAACAGCTGTTCTTATTTGCTCAGCATTTCGACTGATATGCTGCAGGACTCGATCACCAGCATATAAGTCCTGAACATAACCTATAGTGGGATTTAAAAAAAACAAACAAACAAACCAAGATTTCATGCCTGTTTATCACAATTAAAAACATCAACTTTAAAGTACAGATAATTTAGACTAAGTGGTGTTTTTAATTATTTGCTTCATCACAACACTGAAAATTAGAGAATATATAACTTTCCATACAAACTAGCCTTAGCATTATGAATTTCACACAACATTGTTTTAAATTTAGTTTACACAGAGAAACAATCCTTAGCATCTTTACTAGATTTCAGAAAGAAGAAAAAAAAATAAGTTACCTGCCAGTAATAGTAGCTTCAAGCAATTGTCTATACAGATTTATCTGATGCAGAGATAGAATTCCCCCAAGCATCAGGTCTCAGAGCAAAGGCTCACTTTGGAATGCCCAAGCTACACCTAGTAGCAAACCTTTGCCCTGACCCTGCCACTGGTTGTTTATAGAACAAGACTGCTGGTTCATATCAGCCTTCACCTTTCATTATTCTTCAAGACCAGACATTTATCGAATGTCACTCTCAGATCTTAACTGACAGCAACCATAGTCAAAAGATGTCAATCTGAAAAGAATTTTTTTAAAAACAAAGCACTACATATTACACCTAGAATAATTAAGCATTGTAACACAAACAGTTCCAAGCATGCTAACAGATTCAATGAACTCTAGAGATACAAGCCATGCTTAGAGTTTATCCTGGAGTCCACATTAAAAACCTCTGTATCTTACAAGTGTGCATACAAACAAGTGCTCCTCTCATACCTCTCTCCAATTTGCAAGCAGATTTGTTCTTATTTAAATGTAGCTACGGCTGCTAATAAAATAAAACAAAAAACCTCTTTGTGATCTAGCTCTCCCCTGAAATTGGCCTCTCAACCTCTCAAGGCAGCTTGGGAGATTAAATTAGATGTTCTTGTGAAAGATTTCCTCACAAAGCTTCCCCAAGCAAAAAAACAGGGTAACAGATAGCTTGTCTCCAAAGACTTGCAACACTTCAATTTTATTACGGAATTAACTCAGGACAAATTTAAAAGGTTGGCCAACACCAACGCACAGATTTTTGCAGAACTGTGTTAAAGTTTCTGCATCAGTGTCCCAACTTTTGCCCACAGTACTGCAGGGTGAGTGTTTTTCTCACACTAAAGGCAGTCCTTGGAGGTTTTAAGTTTGGGACAGTCAAGTCACACCGATGTGAGTGACCTGCAATGGATCCAAGGACAAGAACTAAAGAAAAGCCATAGGAAAGGAGATAGATTAGACTTAAAAAACCCAAAACCAACCAACCAACCAAAAAAAAAAAAAAAAAAACACAAGATCAACTGACTGATTTTAGACAACTACATGGAATGTAAAATAGTAATCTATGGTACTAACAGAAGGGACTGCTCTCAAATAAAATTATTTAAGAGAAAAAAACCCCACTAAACACAGAGTGTTTCATAAAGAAAAGGCTAGGATATGCCATTGAACAGGCAGGAGGCAACTTGGAGAACTCCAAGTATGCATGTATGGGATAAAAAAAGTGCCTGCAAAGTATTCAATATGAAATTCTACAAGGAAATTAACATAAGCACTATTTTAAAGTTAGTAATATGACAAAAATGAAAAAAAAAAAAAAATTACAGAAGAGACACATTTATGTTTGCATTGTACCCTGCTGTAATACAAAACGGGAAGTTCACAGCTCAAATACAGAACACTACGATCAACATAACTGGAACACAAGAGTTGCAGCATTAACCAACTACATACTTACAGGTTAAAGTATTTTCCCCAATCCTCTGAAACATACACTTCAAGTCACTGCAGTTAGGATATTGTTCTTTCTTTATCTGAGATGCAGTTATTTTTTTCTGTAGCAGTGTCCTAACTTGGGCATAAAGCTTTTTCTGAAACCACTTTTAAATAGATTAACTTGGAATTTGAGCCTTTGCCCTCTTCAGGCTGCTTCTTCATGAACCAGTGAAGCATGAAAAAAGGTTTTGTACAAGGAACTCAACCATACACTAACATCTTACAGTTATTTAGAAATTAAAGCCAGAACTGAAATAGAAGTAGTCTTAAGTAAAACTGCAAGTCTTTAACAGGGTATGATGTTCAATGGTAGTATTCTGTTACAATTTCACTTAGGATGTTTTGAATGTTATTTACGCTACCTCGTGATAATTTAGATCAAGAACTTCTACTTCCACATACCACTGTGATCACTGTATTCAGATGGTTCATTTCCCATGTGGCTTTCTTCTATTTTCTTTTTAGCAGAATTCTGTGCCTCTTCTCTTGCACGCTTTCTTCGTAATTTTTTTTCTTGTTTCATTTTTAACTTCCTAAGACTTAAAAAGGCAATTAAGGGTGAGCCTAACATTAGTTGAGGTAAGTTGCCAAAGGAGTTAGGCACATCTAAGTTGTTCTCCATGTCTTACAATAGCTATAAGCTCCATTCTACTATAGAGTATTATGCTGAAAAGTACAAATACAATAAAGCTAGTTTTCCTTTAGAAGTTAAGAGACCACAACATTTCATAAAAGTTTAATAAAAACTAAGTATGTAAGAGTAAGAATATCCTCCAGAGACAACTTTTACTCTCATTAATGATGTCTGAATTAAGATTAACTGAAATACTATCAGTTTTTTTCCTTAATTTATAACTCAGTATTTTGAACAACATATCAACATTTGGATTTCGCTAACTTTTAAAAATCAATTTTGTTTATCTTCTCAGCATGTTTTATTTATAACCTTACTTGACCAAAAAGCATAAACTCAGTTATGTCAAAGATATGTGCATCAACAACTGAAATAGCATTGTTATATGCAGGTTTTATTTACACTTTCTAAACATTCACACAAAGTTGGTTAGATAGTAAATGCTGTGGGACAGTGGCATTAAACTTATGCCACACAGCGACACTTTTCCCATTCAGCTAAGAACCTTGCCAAGTTTCTTCCCTCTAGCAAGGGGAAGGAATAGAACAATGCTTGCAGTCTCAGACTGAAAACAGAGGTGGTACTCTAATCTAGATATACTTGCAGTGAAAATCCAGTGTAATTGAGACACTCAATCCATTAAGAAGAATATCAGACACCCACTCTTTTAGCATTCCAATTGTTAAGTATCAGCACAAATGAAAGGCATGTATGGAAAGCAAAGGCAAAGAAGCAGTCCTCAAGTTCTGTACACAACCTCCAAATCACACTTTCCCCAAACAACACGTTAGTTCCATGCCCACAGATTTCACAATGAAATCAAGTTTCAGGTATAAAGACTTAAAGATGACCACAGTGATTTATATTCAAAAACTATTAGTTTTCAAATTGCTGGGAAGTCAATGGTGCAACAGACAATTTATCTCTCAATACAGAGCTGTGGAAAATCAGATTTGCATCAACTCATATACTATATATTTGAAAAGTTTCCTGTGACCAAACTGAAAAGGTTGCTTTTAAAGAACTGTATGAGTACTAGAGAGCTACCCATATGTTATTCAGCAACTATTCAGTAAATGCCCTCCTGTGCTCTTGTGATAAATCTGTAGCTCTATCTTCTTTTACAAGTTAATTTAAATGCATTTATAATTGGACAATTGGATCATAACATATTGTACCAGACATTTTAGGGCAAAACAGTTTCCCAAAGTATTTATGGTATTTTAGCAATTCTTAAAAAGGCATGAAAACTAATCTTAGAGAAATCTGTTTTGTTCTCAAATTGATCCAACTTAGTTTTAAACAGTAGAGAGCTTACCTTGTACATTTCTGTTTAATACTGGCTCTTGGTGGTTCCTTGGGTTTTGTGATTTTTTGTTCAAACTACCAAAATAAGTGACATCATATTAATTAAATTGAAGTTACAATGCAACATTGTTGTACTCAAAACCCAGGGCCATTTGATGCTTTGGAAAGCAGTAAAAGTAATACTATACAAAAGAGATAATGCAGCCTACACAAACCTCAGGAAGTTCTACCTACAATTATCTTCTACCGCTACAATTTGTTATATAGCGGTACATGTTTATCCACAGAGAAGACAGGTTGAAGATAACAAAGTCAGGAAGAACTGGAGGCTGTTTTGCTTTACCAGTGGGCAGGAAGCAAACTCTATAATGTTTGGGTTTTTTCCCCCCCTGCTTCTCATAGATCAATACTGCTCTGGGAAGAAGTATCCATCTTCTTGTGACTCTATAGAGGGTAAGAGCACTCTTCCAATACAATTATTTCATTCAGCAAGATTGGCTCCAAATTAAGCTAACAGCTCCTTTCATGTCACATATGCTAAATATAAAATGAAGCTCCAGTTCCCATCCATGACAATTCTAACCAATACCATAAAGTAATGCCTGCTCCACCAGAAGAAGAGGTAAGAACAGGTAATTAGCATTCCTAAATAATGGTCAGATTCCCTAGTTAAGATAGCATACTACTTATGAGTTCACAGTTACAGTCTCATCTTCACTTTATCTCCATTACCAGGGTAAATATTTTAAAGATTATTTTCATATTTTATGTGAACATTTACTTACTTCACATTTTACCAGACCAGAAGAACTGAAAATAACTATTTTTGAAATAAGGCCTGTACAATCAGGAGTGAAACACAATTCTTGAAGAAAATCCTGTAGGAGAAAGTGATACACACAACAAATACATTTAATTTCATACAAAATCTACATTCATATACAGATTACAGTTGCTTAATTTGAGGTGACCAGGTTTATTCAAGCTAGCACAGTCCTAGCACAGTTACTGGATGAAGAAAACAAGTGACAGCTGACTTGGCAAGGACTGCAAGTCAAAAGGATCCTAGATCTGTGGCCTATACCTGTTATTCCCAAAGCTATAGCAAAGCCCCTCTTCCTCCAATTTCACGTTCAAGAGTAAACTTTAAGAATATTCTTTTATGAGTTCGTACTCTGCCAGGATTTCCCTTCATTTTATACTGGCTGCTGACACTGTATTTTGTAAAGTTCCTTTAGATATACTCAGTGTCGAACTGTTGCTTCAACAGCAAGCCTGTAGAAGAAGTAACACTCTTCATATGGAAGGATAGCAAGCCTTCATACAGACAGGCCTTTTTTCTGTAGACAACAGCAAGCTTTACCCACACTCGCACGTCAGACAATTTAGCAAAAGAATCCCCTTTCCTGTCTCTCCTCCTACCATTATCATGCTGGTAGAACATCAGGCTGTATCACTGAACTTATCAAACTAAAGGAATGCTATTATCTTGACTAAAAAATAAAAAATGCTTATAGTCTGACACAGCTCTTACCTTATCATTTTTATCACTGTAGTTTGTTGTTTTCAACTTTTTCCAACAGCTGATATGAAATTCCACTCTACATTGCTGACAGCAATTAATACGTATAAAACCCTAATATTGAGAGAAAAGTATGAATTTAACATCTTGAAATAATCAAAAACAAACCAGAAAACAGTGCACAACTTTATAGTAGCTAGGATAAGATGGTATGTTCCAGATAGCTCTTTAATATGACAGGGGGCAAAAAACATGTAAACATGAAGCTTTATTTCCAAAACCGTTTTAAACTAAAAAATTACCTTAAAGTCTGGGTCTGTAAAAAATATTTGGATTTTGGAGTGGCCATAGCATTGCTGATATCGACAAACTGCATCTGGTTCTGGAGGGAACTTGCATTCCTCAATACAATTCTTTAAAATCAACTGAGAAACACAACATGATATAAGACAAATTGCACAGAAACCAAGAAGAGATTCAATATCTGCTTACAAATTTCTAGGAAAATCGGCAGTGAAACACACATCTCTTTTTGATCAGCACACAACTAATACCAAAAGAACAACTCTCTTCTAGTGAAAGATATGGAAGATTGTCCTCTTACAGGAAAATACTCAAAAGCTAATTTGAACTGCTAAGTACTCATAGCTTCCCCGCATGCAGGTTGTCCTGGTTTCAGCAGGGANCAAGCATCATGTTAAATTAGCGAGCAATTGTGTGGTGCATCACTTGTTTTGTATATTCTTTTATGATTACCTTCCTTTTCTGCCCTATTAAACTGCCTTTATCTCAACCCACAAGTTGTGGGGTTGTTTTCTTTTTTTTTTCAGTTTCAATTCTCTCCCCCCATCCCACAGGGATGGGGGGAGAGAGTGAATGGCTGCATGGTTGTTTTAGCTGCCAGCCAGGTTAAACCATGACACAGGTTAATCTTGGACCAATGTTTTACATGCTGACCAATTCCAAATGCATGACAAAATATATTAAGTTTTCCATTGCCAAAATGATGAGCCAGATTACTCAGATGACTTGACAAAAATGGAGTGTCTGCTCATTTCAGGAGTGCCTCACCTGGTATCTGAGCTACAAGTACAGTCTCAGGGACAGCTCAGACCTGGCCCTGCACTGGAGCTAGTGAGATCTCCAGAATAGTGTCTGAGGTAGACATTACAGAGGCTTTACGTAAAGTCAGTTCAAGTCCCATAGGGTTGGCATTGAGCCCAGATTAATAGAACATTATTAGAAACAAACAGACCACCAGTTACAGCCTTTCATATGTTTGCATTATGCTCTCCGGAAGTCCCACATCACTGATGTATTACTGTGGCCAGACTACTGTAGTGTCAGCTGGGGGTCTACAAGAAATCTTTAGGTCAGTTTTTGTTTAGAAAAGAACAGTACTGCTGCTTCTACCAGAAATGAAACAGGTCAGTATAGTATAGCCAAGTTCATACACTGACTAACCTAGCATGTTCTACTGTGTCAAAGTGCCTCCGTGCAGAGGAGCTCAAGCATCTTGCCTCTCATGGCATGGTTTATCCATAAAGCCTTCACAAATAACAGTGACTCAGTTATAGTTTAAAAATAATAACAATAGTAATAATTTATAAAAAAAAAAAGCTGCTCAGTGCAAGAAAGCAATTTGTAATGTCAGAACCACAAGTTAAATTTTTCAAGTCAAATGGGGAATTTACCTCATCGACCAAGAACTACATGGTCAAACTCTCCTATTTAGTTTTAAAGATAGCACTGCTGCTCCAATTTTCAATTTCAGATTTTTGCCAATTCAAATTTTTAGCTGGTTCTCTCTAGCATTACATTAAGGAAATGTGAATAATGAAAATACACAAAGTTTGGTAACATGCAACTAAGTGAACACAATATGAAGCGCTTGGAGAGGATTAGAACCATATTATTACCTAGGAATACCCAAGCATAGAGCCTGACATAGAGCTCCGACCCTTGTGCTGTAAATGGGATGCTTCCCAGGTGGTTCAAGAGTTCTGCTCTACAAAGACCAGGCCTTGGGGCTGACAACACTCTAGACAATAAGCAGCAGTGCTTGCGCTGGCTGCTCCAGGCTGAAACCTCCCTTTCACCCTCCATCCTTCTTTTAGCCTTGACAATGGAGGGAGGCAGGGAGGAGGATGACAATTTTTTTTTTTTTTTTTCTTCCTTTTAAACTTACCTGTAAATTCTCTGTTCGTGTCTCTTCAATGACCTGAGATGTTGTGGGCCAAGTTAATACTCCAGGTACAATCTTGTGATTAACCATTGTTTGCGATTTCATGAACTGATCGAGCGCATCTGAAAATCTGAAGTTTGAAACAGGTACCACATGTTCAGATCACATACAAATAACTTCTACATGCCCTGTAACACTTTCATAATTCATGTAGTGATTACAGGAAAGAAAAACAAAAAACAAACAAAAACAGTAACTGTAAGAGTATGTGGAATGAAAAAGCACCTGGTTCATTAATTTGTATGTTTAAGGACTCTTCAGTACAAAAGACTCAAGCTTTGAGCCAGTAAGCCAGCCTGGATAAGGGGCCCAGAGTGCAGGCACAGATATGAGGCAGACCGAGAGCCTGCGCTGATATTCAAGGGACCCATGAACACGGGTGTGCTTGCGAATACAGAGAACGAGGGCACGTGTATGTTCACGAGTGACCTTCAACCCTGATCAGCCAGGGAGAAGGCACAGGACTCTGCTACCTATACTTATGTTTTACTTAATTTCAGGTGGTCCTATACATGGGAGCTGCTCTGTCTGGGGTAGCCTGGGCAGCCAGCTGTGTTGTCATGTATGTGTGTGTACGCACCTCTTCGGGACACACACACAGCCTCAGTACTGGTCAAAACTACCAAGGGAAACAGCAGCCACCTCTGTGGGACTGGGATGCAGACACCTCCTGGGACAGACTGCAACTGGCTTAGCTGTGGCAGTGGGAAGGAGGAATCCCCTCTCAGCATCCAATGCTCTCTGACCAGGTGCTTTTAGATATTCCATATGAAGAGGGTTTACTGTTTAATATCAAACTTATTTAATATATTTGGCATTGTATTTGGTTTACGTGGCAAGCTTGGGAAGCCATGGAGGATCCCTGCCAGAGCAGGTGGATGTGCCCTGAAGGAACAGCAGCCCTTGAGGAAGGAGCAGCAGAGAGGAGCTGTTACAACTGACCACAATCCCCAGCCCCCATCCTCTCGTGCCACAAGGAGGAGGAGGTAGAGAAGTCTGCAATGAGGGAGTGAAGTCGAGCCTGGGAAAAGTGAGTTTCGTTTTTTTTTTTTTACTTTGTTTCCTACCATCCAAGTCTATTTTAACAGACAATAAATTCAATTATTTCTCTTCAAGTTGAGTCTATTCTATAACTGTAATTAGCAAGTGATGTCCCTGTCTTTATCTCAACCTCTGAGCTTTTCATCTTATTTTCTCCTCCTCTCCTGTTGAGGAGGGGGAGTGGGAGTGCAGCTGGGGTGAGGGTCTGGCAGCCAGCCAAGATCAACCCACCACAGGNCCTGTTGAGGAGGGGGAGTGGGAGTGCAGCTGGGGTGAGGGTCTGGCAGCCAGCCAGATCAACCCACCACAGGCATCAAGGAGGATTTTGATTAAGTAGAGCAATACAGCGATACTCTGAAATCACAACACAAGCATGACAAAGCAGTTGGAATACACAGTTGAATCAATACAAATGTGATTGCCATTACTGGTCTCTATATGCTTACCGTCAGGATGCTGGGAAGAAATACCACCAGGAATATGTGGATTGAAGCCAACTCAAGTCCTTCACTCTCAAGTTTAATAGTTGTCCAGTTTCTGCACTTTATGTTTGGCTGAGCCACGCACACCATTCCCCCCTCTCCCCATGCTGGTCTGGCTAGCTCCGGAAGACGCTACTCTTTATCTGTCTCAGGGAACCTGATGACTCACTGGTGCAGCTGCCTTATCTAAAACCAAGGTTACTCTCCAGCCTCCCTAGTGTTGAGATAAGTTAAGCTTTCTTTGCGATACATTTTTCCCTGAGATCATCAGTTTTTGCCCTTCTAGGAGCTCTCCTCCACTGCAGGGGTGTGCTAGTCAGTCATATCCCTGTGCCCTGGCATCTGCTCGATTCAGCAGTGTCTGTTAGATCCTTAGCAGTTGCAAACTCAAAAGTAATAAATCAGTCTGATGGATGAATTTAGTGATTTACAAAGAATAATTATAAAAAAATAAATCATACATGGTTTCTCAAATTAAATTTTTTTTGTATCAAATATCGAAGCTTTACATTATACCAACCTGTTTTGTCTGAGGTATACTTTTCCAATGCCATAATATGCCAAACAACCAAATCTTTCTTCCTGGTACTGTTCAATTATTTTCTTAAACTGGTCTTCAGCCTTTGCCAATGCCTTCAAAAAAATTTAAGACAAAAATATGTGGCAGTTTGCCAGATGCTTTTCACTTTACCTCTCCCTTTTTTTGCTCCAGTTGAGTGGGTCAATGTGCCCTATTATTTGATCAGTCTTATGAACAGTAAAAGGAATTAAGCAGCCTTATGATCACACACAAAGGCTTCTCTTTTTAAAAAGAAATTTAACCTGTAAACATGGACTCCCTCTGAAACAATGAAATTAAATGATTGAGCTCACTGAGCTAACAAACACCCAGGCATTTTTAAATTCATTGTAAGACACAGAATATTTTTAAACACTGCAGGAAAAAACCAACCCCAAACCCAACAAATAAACCCCCCAAAACCCCCAAACAACCCATACTTCTGCTTTGGTGTTTTCCAGAACCAAGAGCATTCTCTTTCTCTTGTTTTAGAAATAGAACGTTTGTGTTAGAAAGACTAGTGCATAACCACGTTACAACAAAGTAGAAGAAAAACAATTGACTATACTTCATTAATACTTAAGATTCTCATTTGAAAGTTTAAAAATAAATTTTATTTGGTAGCTTAATTTATCCAAAACCATTAAAGATCTACTCCCAGATATTAAACTGCATGATTCTAAATTGTAACAAAAGCTTTCTTTCCCCACTCAATTTATGTCTGTTAAGGAGAGACAAAAATGGATGGCCAATAACCTGAACTAGCATTTTCAATAAAAGCAATACAGTGGTTTCATGTCGTACCTCAGGTTGTCCTATTCCAAGGAGAGCAGTGGCGTGTCCATAGATGATTACAACATAGTTAATAATACGAAGATTCAGTTGCTGCAAACAGAGTCAAATTATAGTAGTAGTGTGCACAAAATCACTTTGCTGGTAACTAGAACACTACTGTCTACTGTGACTTGAAGATCTTCACAACAGAGCTAGAAAACTCTTTTCTCACCCTTCTTATCACAGCCTCTATCCAGATTTATGTTACAATTAGCATAAAAAGTGAAAGTTAACTTCACCTTTACTGTTGGTCATTTAGCAACCCTACATATTTCAAAGTGATACATCCTGAAATGTCTGCTTTTAGAAGTGCTAACTACAGGCCTTACTATGTTGACCTCATGCAGTACAGCATCTTTGCTATATTGCATGCTTGGCATTGAACAGTGTTGGGTTTTTTTCTTTTTTTTTAAATAATAAAAAAAATCCACACAAAAACCCACCCCACCATTCTCAACCTTTTTTCTCCTAATGATCTAAGTCACAATTCCAGATGAATTGGTGTATTGCTTGCTTGGACAGACTCGTTGGCACTGCAACAGCCAACTAAAATGGGAGCTTGAAACACAGCAACGCATGTGCACACACCACAGTACAATAATTTAAAGAAATCTAGGATGACAAATGGGTCAATGGCTGATTGGCTAGATAGCAAACACTGTGAAATTTTGTGTATATGTATCAAAGAGTTACCTGACCTGAAGAATACAAATTATTTTTACCCAACATTATTATGAATAAAGGTTAAGCTGACAATGGACCTTATTAAATAAGGTATTAAATAAGGTACCAATATTTAATAAGTTCCTTATTAAATAAGGTATTTGATAAGAGTATCTTATGTGATTTTTATATGAATATTATTTTGGTAAACACTTTTTAGACTGCATCTAGAAACGCAAACGTATGCTGAACATTACATAAATACATCCTATGCTACTATCATTTTTTTATCCTGTTCTCAACTGTAAGCTCCTTGGCATGCTTATTAGTAAAACACTTGGCATTGTAGTCAACTTCACAGGCAACAATTCAATAATAATGACTATTTAAGTGGAAAGAAAGAATGAAACACGGTATTGAAAGCATAAGCTTCAATTACTATAATAAATGAAGTTATTCCTCTCAGTTTACCTTTAATTCTGAAGGATTTAGAATGCTCAACAATTGTGAGAAGGCTTGTTCAGCACTGTGACACCGCTGATCCATCAAGGCTGTATAACCATCATGAACAAGGGATTTAACCTCTTCCGGCAACATAGTTAAATCCACCTAAAATATTTAAGAAAACAGTAAGTCCAAAAGAAAAGTCTTTTCCTTTTTTTTTTTTTTCTCCTTTTTAAAGCAAGCAAGCTATTTGCTAAAATACTTATCCAGCAGACAACTTTTAAAATTCTGTACTTCCTACAGTTTTATCACAATTTCACATTTAAAGCAGCAAATCAGGTACACCCTTTCCTTTCCATAAAGTTTCAAGTTTAGCACAAGCATCATTTTAAATAAAAAACCCAACCCAGGCTGATGCTTTTCCTCACTTGTACACTCTGGTTTGTGTACAAACATTTTTGAAAAACCTGAGAACTATTTCCTTCTGCCTACACTTTCTCTCCAGCTAGATTAATAGCTAATGCTAGAAAGTTTCAGAATGCATTATGTTATTTGTCTTTCACTACAGGTACTTCCTGAAGTCCATGGGAATTTCCAGCAGTGAGACTAAGTCAAGACAAGCAGTTGCAGAAATAGGAACTTCTATTCCCTTGATCCGTTGAAAAACTAAAATAAAATTATCTTTGAGGAACAGAACATTGTGCCAGGGTAGAAGTAATCTGACTACCACTACCTCATTTCAGTATGAATTAATCTTCAGTATGAAGTAATCCTGCTTTACAAGCTTTTTGTTAACTGCCCCTTGCCCCCCCTACCCTCTCCCCAGTCTGTTAATATTTGAGCCTGGGATTCTGAAGACAGGGTCGTGGGCAGGGAAAACTGAAAGAATGGGAAGGTTTGGGAAGAATGAAACATAACTTTTGAGTTGTCCGATTTTTTCCTAACATTATTCTAGTGGTGTACTTAATTGTATTCCTGTGAACTGAATTAGGCTGTTAACATACTAAATAAAATGCATGTCCTGAATGTATTTTCCTAAGCATCTATGAGTTTCGATCTTGTTTTGTCTTCATCCTGTCAACTGACCAAAAAGGATAAGCATAAGAAAATACCCATGATCTAGTGATAGTTATAAACAGAAGTGACAGGGACAGTAGAAACTACAAACAGATACAGAAAAGACCAAAGTGCAGAAATGAGTTAATGAAAAAATAATTAAGACTCATTTTAATTTCCTAGAACTATTGAGACAAGGTAATGCTGCCAGAGCATATAGTTATGGAACAGAATAAATTATATGAATTAAATATTAAGCTAATAATGTTAAGCTACATGACATATGAAGTTGATTAAGCTTCTTAAAAAATGTTACTTTCAATACTAGTAATTCATTAGCCTTACAAAAACAGATATTTTAAAGGAAATAAGTGCAGGCAGAACCTGCACCCTCTCCTGAGTACAGTTTTGCCTTATGAGGTAATTAATCAGAATATAAGTTTCTGGTATCTGCTTCCCTGAATTAATAGGGAGGAAATGATTAATGACGTATATCCCCATGATTTCATTCAAGAACTTAGGGAAACTCATCATTCGTTGCCGATAAGACCTGAGAAAGAGAATTCTCCACTTATATATTTTATAGCGTTTTAAACAGCCATTCATCAAAATGTCCTATGATTATTTCCAAACGTATGTATCAAACACAGGAAAAAATATTTAGTCAGAACTTTGAGAGGGGTATTAAAAATCCCTGAATGATCCCCAGCAGTTTTTGTAGGTTTTCTTAAAAATTAAGATACAATGGAGCTATATTACTAACTCATGGTTTTAGCTAAGTTATTCTAGGACTACACTGAGATTTGTTACACTCATTTCCAGTGTGAGGTCTTACAGGAGGGGAAGGAGGAGAAGCAAAAGAAGACTACTAGCAAAAAAGACAGTATAAATTAGTGTAATCACATAATCTTTGTCTCCTGATAGAAGTCAGGCTAAGCATGAAGCGTTAAACTTTTGAATGAACCAAGGTTTTGGACAGTGTTACTAAAAAGTGAAAAATCATTTATGCTTAAGGTCATATGCTAATGAATTCCTAGTTACCTGTTGTGCAATATAGAAGAGTTTATCTTGGAAGGCTTTAGACTCTGTCTTCAAATCAAGGTGATCTCTACAAATAACAGGACAATGGCATTATGAGTTTGTACATGTACTTTATATGTAATCTTATTTTCAAGAAACAGAAATTTCTGTGCTTTTATCAACTACATCACATTTCCCTACATACTAAAGATTATTATGGCACACTTTCACAATCACAACAAGTACTATAACACTATCAAGGATTATTCTACACATATAGTTCATATACTTCTGGCTCAGGAATCACTAGGGCTTGAGCAAAGTATCAGTCTATCATTTTATTTATCTTCTCCACCTTATCTGCAGCTGAGTTGATATTATGAAGGGGTGGGCTAGGCAACTAGAGAACTTCCCTATACCAAAGGCAGCAGTATAAGAAGGTACTTAGGTCTCCTTCCCCTTCTCTACAAGATCCTTTTTCCTAGCACAATCACCACTTCAAATCTAATACGTGTAGCAGCTATGCATGGTAGGGGCAGGGAGAGCAGAAAAGAGAGGAACAGAGTTGCTCTTCCCAGCTCTTCCTTTCCACTACCGCAGCAGAAATGCCATGCACAACTACAGAATGGAGGAAGTATAACAAACAGGCAAAGTATTGCTTAATACTCTAAACTAAATCCTCAATGCTAAGATGGCTGATCAATGCTTAATGCTACCATATTGCCTTTTGCTAATATACATTCAGTTCTGTCCCACATTCAAAGGTAAACACTGATCATCTGAGAAATTCTTTACAAGGTGTCAGGGGATTTCCTAGATTTTTGGAAGACAGGCAACCTGCTAGTTACAGAAATGGAAATAAGATTGTAACTGATCATGCACCTCACTTGTTGAGAAACAGCATGGTTTTTATAGGTCTAAAACTTCCCTGTGAAAGAAGCAGTTTTATAGGTGGTTCAACTACTTTGAAAAGGATTTGTTCCCATAGTCAATTCTAATGTTCCCCAGCCCCTTAAAGCAAAAGGGGAAAGACCATGGCAACCCAGTTAAATAACATAAATGACTACTCCTATAACAAAGTTTCAATTGTCCTAGTTACAGCAGTATTCAGAGTCTTGTGGAAAAACAAAATGATTGTAGTGTAAGAAATATAGATTAAAAGATGGTAGGTTTTGTGGTCACGCCTAGATTAGGACTGGGGATAATCAGGTTCAGCTCCCAGGTTTCCTAAAGGCTTCCCCTCTACCTCAGAAATTTGCCTTTTAAAGCGATCGTTTAATGGAAACTTTCCTGTTTCGATGTAAACAGCTTATTTTGCTGTGTTCCTCATCTGTTTTTAATCATCCTAAACACAACTAAAAAACACTAGCTGAAGAAGCACACAAGCAAGAAAGTAGTCAGAGCTCAATTTGTCTCATTTCACAACTCAGGGTAAAACACCAAATACTTTCATCTCTGCATGTCCTTAAGCAGTAACTCCTCATTTGCCTTAGTCACCTTACAAATAAGTCAGCAGTACAGTTCTTTACTCATTCACTATCTATAAGATGAGAAAATACATTGGCATATGGCATCACCTATCAATGCAGTGATTTCTGCAAACATGTTTGGAGCATGTTGGTCCTGGTATCACTAGAAATAATTATCTCTTTTGTTAAAATTTGTTTTAAATGTTATAACAGATGGAAGCATAAGTTTTGTCCATAAAATCTATAGTATTTTTTTATCTCAACTCATTTAATTTTGGTCCCAAACCATCAAACATACTCATTTACATTCAGCATGTTCTACAGGGATTATGTATATACTTAAAACTAGACATTGATATGCTTTAAGCAAAAATTCAAGTCTACAAACAACTAAAAGCTCTTTTCCAGTATTCAATTCTGAGACTGATTTACAATGCTTTCCTTGCAGTCAAACCTCTTCTTAGTAAGCATAAGAAGTGTCAGAGGAGTTCTAAAAATTATTTGGTACACAGGCTAGAACTAGTACAAAGAGGCCTTGAAAATAAGATAGAGCTTGAGTTATGCTGTGGTGTAAGTTTGAATGTAACAGTTGGAACAAAATTCCTATTATCTTTTGCAGTAAAGGAAGCACTTTTTTTGTTATGGCTATACTGCATGACTTGCTTTTGGGCCACAGTTTTTAAGTAGTGGTTATTAAAATTATGCCTTCATTTACTAATAATTCAACGGAGCTTTGGAAAATATTTAGTTTTCAAGTAATAATTCAGGGTCTTTGTTAAAACTGGAATTTTGTGAACCTTTATCAGCTATCTTAACACGAACTATATCCTGAAGAGTATGGAAGCAATGTAAACAAAGCACTTCACAAAGAGCAAGCAGCAAGTCAAAGTTGCATTAACTCCTAAGTGTTACATAAAATAACTCAAAATAATTAAAAAATAAATAAAATTTCTTACCTCGTTTTTTCAGAGTCACCAGGTTTGGCTTTTGACCTTCCTTTGTTTTGATGACTTTGGCCTGTAATGAGAAAAAGAATTTCAAACAATGTGATCATCACCTAAAACAAAGGGAAAACTCACTCAGAACTCACATTTTGCTTTATAAATAATAGATCTTAAATGTGTACAATATTGAAAACTAACACAACCAAAAAAATTTTCAAAGAGCCACGTCTGAGTGTTACAATATGAATGTGATATTATTTTTATGAAATAGTATAGCATTTTATTAATCCTATAAAGGGGAAAAGATAGTTCAAATAAACAGAAGAATCTCAGAATTCTGTAAGATAATGATCTGACACTACAATATTCCAACAACTGTTAAAGTAGCCTCCAAGCTAAAGAAATTGGTATGTTATCCAAAACCAGAGTCGATATTATTTGCTATTAGTTGATAACTAGAATTTTTAAAGGGAATAATAGATCACTATGGATGTTAAAGTTTGACTACAGAAATTTTACAGAAATAGCCTGCTACTTCAAAAATACATTGCTAAAGGAGTTAAGTTCCACCTACGTTAATCTTAGAAAAGTAAAAATACGAGTCTGATAACCAATACGAGTCAAGATAAACATCCCTGATCACAAAATAAAAATGTTTGATTATGTGGAAATGCTGGATCACAAAGACAAGAAAGAATCTATTGTGTGCTACTGATTCATTTCTAACTCTGAAACTTAATGTCAAAGACTCAACCAAAACTTTACTAATGCTTTATAACTTCAGAGATCTAACACTGTCATTGATTAGCTGCAAGGCTCTACAAGCTGACTAAACAATTCACTAGTAACAAGAAGGACAAAAACATTATTTTAATACTTTATTGTAATTGGTGAAAACTAGGAAGCCATGCCATGAACCACAAAATAATCTCTCAACCATTTTCTGTGGAATTACAACACAACATTAGGCATCTGAATGTGCACATGCATACTCATGTATGAGAAGTCAAGAAGTTTTTAATATTCAAGAATTTTAAGGTAAAACTCTACAAGGCATTAATGACAACAGCAACAAAATCCACTTATGGGAGAGCTGCCTTCTAGTAACTGGATGATCAGACAAGCAAGGGGGAAAAAAAGAAAAATAGCATTTCTGTACTCATAAGGAACCAACAAGCAGCTGACAAATTCAGTCGCAGAACTGCTGAGCCTCACTTGTTGCAGGTGTTCCTTATCACACATGGTACCTTACCATGGTTCCTTATTACACATGGGTTCGGAGATTTGTTTCTAGTTAAACCTAATGCATTTTACAAGGCATATAGCCATGCTTTCTTCTGCCTCAGCTACCCGTTCCAAGAGGGGACGGTTCCAGCTACAAACTTTCAGAAGCAGTTTAAGAGGCAACTGTGGCTTCTTAATATCAGACACAATCACACAGACAACATACAGTCCAGCACCTGGATTCAAGCTACTTGAGCACTGGAACACAAACGTAAGGTACAGTTACCTAAATCATTAAATATTCCTTTATTTATTATTATGCTTGTGTTGAACTATGATAAAATCAAATTTGAAAAGAAGGAAAAGGAGTCAATTTTATACATAAGTGTCAGTAACCATCTATGCTTAAACCTGTTCATTTCATGATATATATACATGAAATGCAAATCTACTCATCTGAGTAATCTCACTCAAGCCAGTGGGATGTCTCATGTACTCATTTCTCAAGTTAAATTGTATGCATTCACACTTCATCCCTTGTGCCAGAAGTAATTTTTCATTAAAAACTACTTAATAATATAAAATTTAAATTAATGAGAACAACAACAACAAAAAAAATCAAGCATCATAAAGACTGAGCATGTGTAGAATTATTTCATGAACCATTTCTTGAAATCGTCACATAGGAGTCTGTTAAACAGTTCATATGCATTAAAAACTCCAAAGTTACACTAATAATTATCACAAACTCCTCATAATAGAGACATTTAAATGATGGAAAACAATAATCCTTTTGAAAGCCAGAAAACACTTCAAGCATATCATCATTTAACCATTTAGAGATATATTAGCTTTTCTTCATTATATAGCTTCTTTTCCCTTAAGAAACCAATCTGTCATTCAAAACAAAATCTTAATGAAGATAAAGGAATACAAGCCTTCCCACTAACCAGCAAAAGAAAGAAATACTCAGCACTATTTTTTCATTGAACAATCTAATTTTAAAAGCCATTCAACAAAAAGATTTAAGAAAGAATTCCTACAGGAACTACTACTCCCATATACCGCCCAACTTAAAAAAATACTACTTTCAGATTTTTAAGATACTTTTAAATAAGAGTAACATGCAAATCCTGCTGAATTATAGTTTATATTATACTTAAGGATATGTATCAATTCAACAGCAAACTCGATTCACTTACCCCACAAACATTTTAAAATATTAGTAGTATTGCTTTTGCTAGACATTCCCATTAGGAACAAACAAAGATACGTAACAGAAACGTATACATGCTCAAAAAAATAGTACATGCAGACAAAAAGTGAAATTAAAAAGGACAGTAACTTTAAGATAAGATACAGTGGCATAAAGTTCCTTTGCTTTCCTTTAAATCTCCCACAAGTCTTAAGCTTTTAAGCGAACAAAGGCTAAGAAAAAGCAAGCTATTCTTCCCCACCCACAGTACACTTGTATCAGCTAGTCATTCAGAGTGTAACTCCTCCTTTCAAGTCAAAGCCAAATCAAATATTTTCTTCTACATCAGTACTGATATAGTAAGTATGAGCAGGAGAGGAGGAAGAAGGAACAGAAAAAAAACATACGATCAGCATGGGGGTTTTTCCAAAATTACTACATTCAAGGCAACATTTCATAGTCCTATATGATCTCTTTAGCCTAGAAGAATTTTCAGTTCTCTCCCAACATTCAGCCTTTCATTATCCCTCTTCCTTCCTGAACCTCTCTAAAAATCAGCTATCCTTCTGACACTCTGCCTCTTCACTAGTCTCAGCAGCACAGAGATTGCAGACACCCTGCCCCCGACCAACACAGGCAGCGGGAGGCTGCCCACATTATTCATGTAAAGTACAATTATCTCAAATCCCACTACTGCTGGTGGAGCCAAGGGGCAGCGCAACTCTCACCTGCGTTCAAAAGGCACTGGCACCACTTGGTCTTCCTGCCAGGCAACCTGGACACCAAGTGTCCCTGGCAGTCCATGGGAGCCAGGGCATCACTCCTCATCCTGTGTTTGCTATCAGTGATTAGGTGGGTTGCTGTATGGGTGTGTTGCTGTTGATCTTTTCCACTGCCTCAATAAAGCTTTGTTTTATAATGTGTCAGAAGACTCCATTACTATTCAGACCTTCTTGCTCAGGAAAACGCCTGGATTCACTTTGACAAGTAAGTCAAACTCATTCAAAATTCCCTATGGCCTCCGTGCATTTCTTATTTTGCCCCTTCACACTTATCTACACACTGATTTGTCTTCCAGAGCTTGACCTCCCCTTTCTAAAACCCTTCCCTGATTTATGCTTTCTGCAATAAGTTCCTTCAACACTTTATAGTTTCTTCTTTTAATCATCCTATGACATAACATCTTTTCAACAAATTCGTCTTGACTCTTCTTTTGCAACCTTTCCCGCATTTTCCATCTCCCAATAAATCCTTTAATTCTTCAAGTTGTTTGCATATGTTCAAAGTTCACAAGAACAAGATCACTTCTACTGCTCATTTTAAAATAAAATTTTGTAATGTATCTTCACTGGCTTCCTAAAAATCAAATTTTGAAGTGCTCTGCACTTTGACACCTATTCAGCTAAGTATTTATAAGTATGCAAAGTCCAAAGGACAGTATGGCTGGGCACCAAGGACTTCAGACTGTTACATGGTCAGGACTAGAAGGGCCCACTGGCCTTGGAGGTCACAACTTTAGAATACAGCGTGAGCACGCAGCTGGTCCAGACCCAGTAGGAGTATTCCATACAAACATTATAAATAAGAACAATTTCTGAATGTCAGGGAAATATCTTATGCTTTATTGATTACAGCAGGTTTAGCAGGCGACAAAAAACCTGAACAAAATCCAGGAAAAGACCAGAACTGCTTGCTCTTCACTTTCACCACAGAAAAGTAACTCTGGCACTGTGGGAATTTTGGGGGGGGTGTGTGTGGGGAAGTTGTCTCTATAAAAGGGTTGGGTTTGGGGTTTTTTTTATTCATTAAAAAAAAAGAACAAAAACCAAAAACCAGTAAATCACACCAACTTATACCTCAAAGTTTGTAGCTAAAGATCCACTCGGACAAACATTTTGTGGCCTCCTTCCTCTCTAACCACAGTATTGTTTTCTTAAGGATCTATATGGAGCTTTTAGTAATCACAAATGAATTATGACTACTGAAACTACCCACAGGCTTCTTTTAAACTTAGATCCTTTTAGATCCCATATCTGTCTCAGAAGAAGGGAAAGCATTCCTACCCTGTGACTCAGCATTATATTTTAGTTCCAGTTTCAATTCTGAATTCATCCACGTAAAGTATTCAAACTGAAGGAAATAAGACAAATACAGGAGACACGACATACCTACGTAACTGCACACTGACAGGAAAAGTGAAACATGATAGCTTACTGTTGTGAAAAATAATACAAGATACACTTTTGCTTATTAATAACTGCAACAGCAAGGGAAGAACGGATTTGGATTTGATAAATAGCAAAAACAAACTCACTTAGTGGAAACTCCAGAGACCAGCCTTTGCTTTCTGTTCTTTGGATGTCAGTCACCTAATGACAAATATGTTAGTTTGGTTTTACAGAGACAACAAAACACAATATTGCTCACTAAATTTAAACACAGAAAAAAAATGAAAACATTAAAATTTAAACAAAGAAATCACAATGATAATACTGTATATTATGTCCCCAATCAGGAGGTAAAGAAAAATAATTTCGTTAATCAAAGTGTATTTGTTCACTTATACTTTCCCCCTCAACTGATATCAATTTATATTATCTACTAGTTTGACAAATAGTAGCCTTCTTTGCAGTAATATTCATGCTAAAGGAAGATAAAAGTTACAGACCTACATTATGAAGATTTTCACAGTATAAAAACAGGTGACAGTTTTTGTAAGACAGTCAAAAATCTTTAAGTGCTTCTTGTGCATTCTATAGATCACTTTTCAACAAGTTCTAACTTTCATTTCCTTCCCTTTGCCCTTGTACATCGTTTTCATTTTCCCTGCTATGGAGTTATCTTTTTTTGCTGCCCTGCCCTCCTGTGAGACCTGAAAGGGTTTTTTCACATGTGCATTCTAGATTGTTTTGACCTTGCTAGTAGATTCACATTATTTATCATCTTGTTTTCTATATTATATAGCTTATAACGCACTTTATAGGCTAAATTATAACAAACTATTGATTAGCTTACAATAATGTCAGTGAAGACAATCAGAATGAGGTACCAATTTTTCTTTAAAGTAACAATTAGTGTGAAAGAGAAGTAAACTGGATGTTGATTATTGAATTTTTTAATTCCATGCTGTTGCAGCAGGACTGTCACAGTCTGCATGCATCTAACAAAGCAAACCACTCAGGAAAATTTACGCACAGGAATATTTTACAGGCTGCCCATGATATTGGGCATGAGACAGGCACTAAGACAGCAACAGCTGCGAAATCCCACTGACATCCACCAGCAAAACACTTAAAATAAGGTGAGCACCAACAAAATCGCCCAACTTTCCACTTTTTTTAAATTTTCCTCATAGCATCTGGTATGGTGCTCTGTTTTGGATTTATGCTTAAAACAGTGTTGATAACACAGGGATGTTTTAGCCATCGCTCAGCAGTGCTTGCAGAGCATCAAGGACTTTTCTGTTTCACACACTGCCCTGCCATCAAGTAAGGGTGCACAAGAAGTTGGGAGGGGACACAGCCAGGACAGCTGACCCCAACCGACCAAAGGGATATCCTATGCCATATGACATCATGCACAGCAATAAAAGCTGGGGGAAAAAGGACAAAGGGTGGGAGGAGTTCTGAATTACAGCATCTGTCTTTCCAAGTAAGAGTTATGCACGATGAAGCTCTGCTTTCCTGGAAAAAGCTAAACATCTGCCTGGAAGTAGTGAATGAATTCTTTATTTTGCTTTGCTTCTGTGCACAGCTTTTGCTTTGCCTGTTAAACTGTCTTTATCTCAGCCCACAAGTTTTCTCACTTTTACACTTAGGATTTTCTTCCCCATCCTGCTGAGGGGAGTGAGCGAGCAGTTGCACGGGACTGAGCTGCCTACCAGGGTTAAAAAACACAACATAATACACCATTGCACTTTCAACAGTAAAATAAACTTCTAAGAGGCAGAATTAGAGGCTTTTGTTGATGGATTTCTTTGGTCATCCTTCACTAATATGTATCCTTAGTTTAATTACTTTTCAGGAGCAAAATATCAACCATGAACAGAGAGCAAAGTTTACTCAATTAAGCCTCTGTGATGGATCCACTTGATTCCTTAACCAAACAAATGGTAGTGTGGTACAGGCTCCAAAGGAAGTAAAGGCCTAGGCCATGACCAGGCCATGAACTTCTCCAGTTCCAAACTGCTCTTTGGAAACCCACACGTGAACAGGTTGACATGGTGAGCTTTGATATATATGAGCTTGGAAACCGGAACACCGATCATGCGATTAACACAGAAATAGGTTCTTCCAAAACTAATTTGGTCAAGAAACAAAGGAAGTTGCGGTCACAAGGAGTCTTATGCATACCTTTTCCATTGCATGTAATTTGACTGCAAGCCAACCACATTATTCCATAAATATGACAGCCTGAGCAAGCTTTTTTTGAGCTCTCCCTCCTAAAGTAGCTGGTAGCACAGCAGTGATCTCACCTGGGGCTGGGACACCTCTAAAAGTTACTCCTCGAGGTGGAGAGACCCCTTACCAACTGCAAATCTTTTGTAAGTGACCCATATCACACATTAGCTGGCATCACAAGGCATTAAGATCTTGTGTTGGTAACTTTGAATCATTGTTGTATCCTCTGTGCAGTAGAGTAATAGAGCCTTACAATAGGACTTTGTTAGATCTTACTTTTACTTCATCTTATTTCAATAAACCCACTTTTGTTGTTACTTTTGGCAGTGGTTCTTTAAGCAATCTAAATCTCCCTCACAATAGTTTAACCTTCTCTTTTAAGCCTTCCTCACCAAAAAAGTGAATAGAAGTAATCTAGTAGAATATTTGCCCATGTAAACTGTCTTTTAAACTGAAAGAATGAATCTAAAGAATTACAAAGGGCTACTAATATAACACAAGTCCATCTTGCACTTCAGCATTATAGTACACTTGTTTCAAATACACAAGCCAAACAGATATTTGAGAACCACAAAACCCTAGTTTTAAATAGAAACCACTTCAGCATACTATTTAACCGATGTTTTTCCAATATGAAAGGAATCTGTTTACAGAGCATGAAATAATGGTCTACAACCATGTAAATACCTTAACATCATAGTATCAGTGCAAAGCGATGCTCCAGTGTAGTAAAAGCCCTGTACACGAATTAACTTGGTTAAAGCATCTCCCAGTGAACTCCGTTACACCAGTACACATTAACTGAGACCTCTCCTAAAGCCAAAGGGAAGGCTGCATCTGAATGCACAGTGACAGGCAGGACTGGACAGTCAATTTAATCAGCCATGACTTCAGTCTCACTTTCAAGAAGCTCAAAGAGATCTCTCTTCTCATAATATACAGCCTCCACCTTCTCATTCAAGCAGCCACCTCCCACCTCCTTTCAAATACAAAGTTCCAAACATAGATTTGGTAGTCAAATATTACAGGAAAAGTGCACTTGGCTGAGAAAGTACACAATTAAAGCACAGTGGCTGCAAAATTTCAGCCACGCTCTTAACTAACACATTCCAGGATGATGAAAATCAACACACTGTTAGTCTTGTAATGCCAGCTGTAGCACAACTTACCTTGGTATCGTGTTTTTGATGACAATGATGATCTTTGGGATCAGACTGTGTTCTCTTTCTGTCTTTTTCTGTTTCTTTTTGTTCTTGAGAGATTATTAAATGAGATTCTGAAGAACTGCACTCTCTGATATGGAAGAAGAAAGAAACCTAATTCTTCCAATGTTGATGTCTTTTCCCCATATTTAAGACACATAACATCCAAGTATAATGAACCACCCCCACGCCCTCCCCCAAAAAATAAAAATGAATTCAAGAAGTCTGCCCTGCATAGAAGTGCAATGGTATAAGCATATTTAAAGGATTTGATCAAATAGCCTTTTTTTACACCTTCAAAATTACACAGTCCAAGGCTATGCAAAAACATAACAAAAAAGCACCATTTTCTATAAAAGGGACAGGAACTGAATTACTGCACCTTTTTTTAAAATTAAATAAAAAAAAAATCTTACCCAAGACCACAATTTATTTGTGCAATATAGAAGGGAAACAAATATAAGTTCATCCAGAATTTTCAGGCTTACAAAAAAAACTGTTTAGTAGTTTACTTACTGTACCATTTAACAGCAGCACATCAATACAAGTAGCCAATAAAAATCAAAAAGATCTTTCAGAAAAACGTTTAATGCAAAAGTTATGGCATATATTATAACTTGGCTGTATCTGTGACTATGGTATCTCTCTTACTCTCTCTGGGCAAAGCAAAAGCACAGAATAAATGTGACAAACCCAAGTTCCTACAAATTAGGATACACGTTCATTTTTATCATTGCCAAAATTAATTTGCTGGCATTCAGGTCCTCAAATCAGTTTAATCTCCAAGCAAACTTTACGTAGCAAACTTAACACAAAAAAGTGGGTGTGATTGCACTGACATTTTCAGGCACTAAGTTTCCTCAACAGCTAAGTACTTCAAGTTAGGAGGACAAAAACCACAAAAATGTAACTGTTTCCTGTTATTTCCAACATGGGTAAAAATGCTGAAGGAAACCGCTTGGAAGTAGAACACATCTCAAGATACCTTATTTATTTTCTACAAGTCCTTTTTATGCCTAGGCTGCACTCTGGTTGCAGTTCTGATAAACTTATTCCTTCCATTTTTATTTACTGATAGGTAATAAAATTTAAGTAATATCTATGCTATGAATTGCTTCAATCTTATACTAAGCATTGCTAATTTAAAAAAAGCAAACTTGACGCTTACTTTTTCTCAAGAAGTGCCTTCTTTGGTTTCTGTTTAGGTTGTTTAATACCTATAAAAAAATTATATAGAAAAGGGGAAAAAAAAGAATTTATTTCAAAGGAAAATTAGCAATGAAGGTATTTTGCTATGTTCAAAGTAGATCTTGAAAGCAGAAAAGGTTACCATTGATTTCTTCTAATGTCTTCTTTAACTTGTCATTTTGTTGAATAAGATCCTTAAGTCCATCAAGAATATTCTTGCATAGTTCCTGAGCTCTCTCATTAGCTTCCAAAGCCAGTTCATGTTCCCCCAATAACGACAACGCCTTACAGAAGTGGTAGTGACCCTACATGGACATAAGTTTAAATTTCAAACATTAATTCATACAAATAAGAAAACAATTTATATCCAAAACAGCTGCAGTAGACAAAATAAAATTTAACATGCTCAAAAGTTATCTACTTCACCTGTTTCAGGTCAAATGATGAATAATCAAAGTTTCCAACTACTCAGTACACTGAAACAAAAAGATAATCCACTGGGAGTAGCGGATAGCCTCTGGTTTCAGAAAAAAGCAAATTTGCTTTTTCCACTAACCTCAATTACTACTTTGCAATTTTGTAACTACCCCTTATTTACTCTTCTTTAGGCCAAGAATATTGGGAAATACATGTTGGTCATTAATCAGGTTGGGGTTTTTTTTGGTAAGGACTACAGATATTCTTTTAAAAACACTGTGATAACATAGCTACGCACAACAATGTAATTATGTTTTCTTCTGTCTTTGCACATGCTGAACACCATGTAACAACACTTACAAGCATGTCAAAATAACATTTTTAATATAAAAATACAAGCAAACTATGTAGTTGGCTGACTGAAGCATAATTCTTAGTCTACAAGGTACTGTCTTCATTCTACTGTCATTAGTGCTAAACACAGATGAGAACATGTCATATCCAACTGGGTCAAACCTGTAATTAAGACTCTGAGTTTTTATGTTAAAGTACCAACAAAAGACAATTTTGAAATGTATATGAAACTAACCTTTGGCCAATTGGGCTTCAAAATCGTGGCTCTTTTTCCATCAGCAAGGGCTCTCCTTAGAGAGGGGAGAGAAAAAGAAGAGGCATTTATTATTTGTACTTCAGAAAAATATACAGACCAGATGTACAAGGCACTATAAAAAAATACAAAGTGAATAAAAGAACAGTTCATTCACCTGTGTAAAGGCATGGTCAGATAACACTTGTCAGCTGAAACTTATCTGGGTTAAAATGTTACAGTTTCAAATATTTCACCCATCAGATATTTATTCCCTCCCCCTACCTACTAGGTTTTCCAGCATTTCTGCTTACCTACCTACCCCTTAACTGTGTTCTAACAAAACATTCTTTTAAAAAGCACGGTCTTAATAATAAAGTCTGAATACAAAACCTAAATATTTTGACAGAAATCATATTAGAAGGTAATTACATAATCATAGCTAGAGATTTCAGGGTGCAAGTATTAACTGCTGAGCACTCAAAGACAGTAACCTCCAAAACTCCCAACAACTGAAACCTGATGAACATGTCCCACTGAGTTTTTATACATGAGGTGTCATGGAATAACCAGAATTACAATTTTGACCAGGTGAAAAGAGAAGCAGACTATCCCCACGGCTACAGGAGAGAGCACAGAGCCTTTGCCAAAACCAATGCTGCCCAAAGCAGGCAGTTACAGAGGTTATACACCTTTGGGATATACTGTTCGTTCTTCACTGAACTACAGCTGTGTGTCAGTTAAGCAGGATATAGTAAATTACAACAAAGAGCAGTCACATATGGATTACTTCACACGAGGAAGCTTACAAGTAACTCACTCCTTCAATAGCTAGGTCATGCTGATTCAGTGAGGCCTTTAGAAAATGTCTGCAATGAGACCTAAAACTTCAGAAGCCTGCAAAGGCCTACAAGGCGTGAACTACTTTAGCTCTGCAAAAGGGAGGGAATATAGAATAAAAAAAACATATCTTGTTTCACATGAAAGCATTCATGAATTGCCTAGTTGCTACCACTGTTTCTTGTAACTGTTATAGTAGGAAAGCTTGTACAGAGGAATCTGAAGGAGGAGAATGAGATGATCCATCATAATGAAAGCTGGATACTAAAGAAAAGCCTGAAAGAGACAATAATTTCAAGAAACAAGTTTTACACAACAAAATTACTGAGAGATTTCAGGAAGAATTCATTCAGTGAAATGAAAGCAAGTTAGAACACACACACCCTCTCAAATTAGAGAAACCCCAGGCAGTAATGGCAGAATTTAGAGATGTGGCAATGTATTTAAAAAAAAATTAGTAATAAAAAAAACCCACAACAGAATTAGCGATTAGAATGGGAGTCATTGCACCTTATTCATATTGCAAAGGAAGCCAACAGCAGGAAAAATGCTTGAGTAAAAGATAGTGGGGTACAGAACCTCAAGATACTAAGATATTATGAAACCAGTTGAAAAGATTAGAAAAAAAAAAAAAACTAAGTATGTGCTGTTACGCTTTGTCTTCACCCACAGGAGGCCGAGGTGCCCTGAAAGGTCCTGTCTGGTATCAAAGCCCAGGAGGGAACATGAGCACTGCCTCCCATGAGGCTCTGAAAACAGGAGGAATACATACACCTGGATAAAGCCAGAACTCTCCAGCAGAGGATTTGGAGAACACTACGAAACTGTGTAGTTCTCTAATACAATGTTGACACTGCCAATAGCAGGCCATAAGCTCTGTAATAAGTTTGAAAAGTCCCTGGACTGAGGCTTCTCAGTCTTGACCTGCCTGCAGCTTTCTTTTACTTAGTTTAACTGGGACAGCAATTCCTCTAATTAACTGGGTGTCTATGGCTAATTTGTTCTACTTTTGTTTACCTTTGTGTGGTACACCCACAGATTTAGGTGGAGTAACTGCTTGTTACTGCTACTTATACAGAATGAGGTATTTACCACTCCAAAATGATGATGTCCTGTAAAGAAATGTAAGTCTGGTATGATAGCAGAGGCCCTCAGAAGTGGATACAAATGAAACAATATAAAAGAGTACAGGTACGAGATGACAACAGATGGGACACAAGCTAAGCACTGGAGACCCCGTGGCTATACACAATTCACCAACGGTTAAAGACATGCCAAACCTGGACAAATAGACTTTAAGAGTAACAAAGTAGTATTCATAAAAAAAGTAATGTGTACTTATATAGTATAGTAAATTCAGATGTAACAGGATGCTGCAGAGGAATAAAGAGCAAAGGTGTAATAGCAATTAGCAAACACAAAAGCGACCCCAAGTGGATCCTAGAATGAGGAAGAAGAAACCATCAGCATGAACATCACTTTCCTTCCAGAGAAGGACTCTGCACACCGACAGCTCTCTAACCCCACTGCTACTACAGTAAAAATGCCAACTTGAGTACCCAGAGGAGCAGTGGAGGGGTGGGCCTAACACCAGGAAAACAGGCAGACACTAGGAATCATGGGGATAGCAGTTTTAGTTACACTGTTGTTATTTTATTTCAACAATTAAATCTGGAGTAGTTACAGATTTCAATTATACTAGCGAGAAATTTGTGGGTTGACATTACATAACAGGTATGCATCCACCTTGCCCATAAACAAGATTTTTAGCTTAACTGGCTTAAGGAAAATAACCCCCATACCCACACTGATTTCTTCAAAAGGTTTAATAACAATCACAATACGCACTGGTACTGAGAATTTTTTTTCACGTTGCATAAGCCACACATACACACAAATTTTAAATGGTATTACATACTGACAGCAGATACAGCTAATATTATTCATTTTTCTTAATATCAGTTTTCTGAATAGTAGCATCACAATTACTATATACTTAAGTTTTAAAAATACTATTTTCCTAAGTGTATTACCAATTTTTAACGGCAGATCACCACATTTCAATTATAAACATGAGGTTACTTACTTGTACTGCCTTGTGAGAATTAAACAAAGGGCTCGGTTTCCATACAGAAGATGGTTTGCAGGACTTAGAAAAAAAACATGAAGAGTTAGTAACACATTTTACTTTTGAAAATCTTAAGGACAAAAAACAAAAGTAAGTTTTTACAATAATTCTCCACAAGCACTCTGGCACCAACAATTATATACAAGCTTCCTTGAATAGTCCCATTGATTTACAAGTCAAGTCACTGAGAATATCTGTTTTAATTATGTAATAATTTGTAAGATTTAGGCCCACTAATTCAACTTCCAACCAATTCAAATCACACTCAGCCTGCTTAAAAAAAAAAGCAAAAAAAAAAAAGAAAAAGAGGCAAAAGTGGCATGAAGCAAGGAAAAGCTAGTTCGACTGTCACATATATCCCAGTTTATTTTGTTCTGGAATTCCTAACTTCAAAGACCTAATTAATCAAACATCTCATGAACACTTCTGGATCACTGAGTCGACAACTTTTTCATAACCCTCCCCCCGACTGGACAGGCTAAGCAGCAGTTCTAAAGAGCTAACGCATTGTCCCCAGTGTACCTAATGGAGAAGAAGTCAGCCTATACAACTTTTCAATCCCAAATTCAAGCTGATTTCAGCCTCCCTGAAATGTGTCCTACCATGTGACATAAACCTGAAGCAAGACATCAGCAAAATGCTAATCTTTCAACTGCACAATTATAAAGGTACAGACTTCAAAATGAAAAAATAAAACCCTTTGCACAATGTTTAAGGAAAGGTGGGACTTTATGAATTTCACCATATTTCATAGACACCAGAACTTTTAATAGCAGCATTTGCACAACTACAACACAAGTAGCAATAACACCAAACCAATGTTCTGTAGCTAGTTCACAGTACATGCAAACTGCAGGAAGGGGAAAAATATTCTATATGCACAGGACATAAATTCAGATTTAATCTCTGTCTCCCTGCCCCTTTACAGAGCCCAGGAAAGTCTCCAACTCCTTTCAGCAAATAATGTTTGGGAAGCCATTAAAGGAGACTTACAAAAGGAAGTCACATACAAAGTTGCCAAAAGTAGATACTTAAAAATAAATATTCTTGTTCACTAGTTCTGCATCATAGCTGAAATGATACATATTTGCAACAGCTGGTCATACTGTTCTGCTGGAAGAATATTTATGAGGGATGAGATGAAAAAAGGGCTGTTCACACCAAATAACTACCTTTCAGGTTTACTATACTTTCTGTTAGTCATTTCAGATGAGTTTTAAACCCTAACAGGGCCTTTGGAGCAGTAAAAGTACAACCAACCACTAGTAATAAGAAATAAAGTAGAACAAAAAATGTGTTACAGAGCTTTTTTTTTTTTTTTTTAATTAAATTAGGTATCATTTGGCCTCTACTTAGAGTGGCTTATGAAAAACTATACAAAATCAGAATAAATCTGAATAAGCTGAATACGATATAAAACAATCCAGTTAACCAGTTTAGTTCTTACCAAAACTCTATGGCTTTAGTATATGACATTATAGCACGATCAAAGTTTCCTTGGGAAAATTCCTCATTTCCTTTCTGTTTCATAGATTCACTGTTCTGTGCAATCAAGACAAAACAATTCGGCAATCGCTGTAATTAAACTCAGTTACAATGAGAAGAAAACATTTGACAAGAGGCAGCTAAGTTTTTATGCTTGTAAAAACAGAATGTTATGTATGCTCTATTAGTTGTAATTTAATACTTTTAATTCATTGCAATTAATAAGCTTAAAAGTGTACAAATAAAACTGTTATGCAGACAAGAATACAATTAACAGTAATTAAAAAAGCAGGACTAACTCAGAAGCTCTCCTGGGTTCCATAATACAGTCGTCATCAAAAGCGAGCATGCATCAAATAGCAAAGTAGGCCGAGTACAGCACAGCTCAACCAGTTCCCTACTCAGTGCCTTTCGGCATAGCTCCTGAGCTACGGAATTGCAACAAGGAAGACATAGGAATTAAACTGACTCCCACAAAAAAAAAACAAAACAAAAAAAACCAACAAAACCCACAAACAAAAACAACCAAAAACACACAACACCAACAAACATCTACCCTAAAGGAACACACGGCAAATAATTTGAGAGCATCTTATTTCTGTGTTAAAAGAACAATCTTCTGTCAATATAAGCTGTGTTTCTTTGAGTTTTTTGGGGGAGTGAGGAGGGGAACACTCTCCAGTGTACGCTGGTAACATAAACAGCTAGTGTTCTGTTTATTAGACCAGGATCTCTCAAGGTAACTATGTCAGGACAACTACTCACTCGAGCTTTTGAAATCTTTATCTTTCATCATTTGGTCATTTTTATAATCTTTGATCAGGAAAAAAAAAAAAAAAAAACACCAACAAGATAAGAAATGCAGAAACACATTCTGATATCTTGTCTCACCTTCCTACAGTTTTCACAGGTCACAGCTCTAAATTCTTCAACTAAATTACAATCTTCCAAAGCAACTTTAGTAATATAACGTTTGCCTGGAGACAAAATTCAGAAAAACACAGTGGGTAAAGAAGTTACCGAAGATAAGTAGAGTTTACCTTCTGCTACTAAGAATCAAGCTTTGTTTTCTGACTGAAAGCAAAGCTTGACATATCAACTAAATAATAGAAACAAATTAAGCAACAGAAATGTTCAAAAGAAAAGCAATTATTTACTATTTGGTAAGCCCAAAATAACTGGCTCCACTTGCCAAATTTCATGCAATCAAGTGAAACTCACTTGTTTTTTAAAGATTTGTAGATATCTGTATTTTAAAGAATTTGTACTTTGGTACTTAATCATAAAAAGATTCTTCTCCTTACATGCAAGTTCAATTTCTACCACTCTGATACACATTCTAACTCAGCTGTTGCAGTAAATGTAAAAAGAAAGACCAGAATACAAGCCATTTAGCACACGTCAAAACCAGCAGGGAGCTTTTTGTCATTTCAGCAGAACTTCTGCTACTAGTGTTAATATTGTATGGTAACGCCCATGAGCTACATAAACTAATTTGTAAAGTATGACTTACATCTCAGTTAATATTTTGACAAAATCCTCTGCCAAACGTTTAACCGAAAGACCCAAATAATATTTCGGGCAACTTTTCAACTTGACGATAACTTAAAGGAATAGGGGCTGTACATGCACCCTGTAATGGACACCAAAGTGAAAAAATGTTCTGAACTGCTCAGAGAGCATGTGCCCTGTAAATACAACCCACATACAAAGACTCAAGAGCTGACTGGTTCAAATACACAAAAAAAAACCCAAGAAGGAACCCCACACCACCAATACTTTTCCAGTCACTCCCAGTGTAATGAAATACATGCAAACATTAATTATTTCATAACTACAACACAGGTGACTTTTCTCACCATTCTTTCTTCTAAAGTGTTCATACTTACATTCAGCAAAGAAAATTTCAAGATAGATCCAACCAAAATCACCAAGTTTCTCCAGCCTCTGCAGAATACTGACATCACCTGTGTATCTGACCCAATCAAGTGCATCTCCAACATCAAAGAAACCCTATTTCAATTGAAGAAAAGGAAAATGTAAAAAAGTAATTAATTCTGTACAAAGCAAAGTCTTAAAACAAAAACAACAAATGCCACACAAACCAAGAGCTCACTGGCAATATAGTGGAAGCATTCCATGTAAATATAACAAACAATACTACTGTAGCACTTATGCTAGGCACTTGCTCCTGATTTGTTAGCTTTTGAAACAGACAACAGCTCACAAATATAAATATCTGGATAACTCAAGCACAGCATAATACAGCATATTCACAAAATGAAAACAGTCATTCTTTCAAGAGCAGACAAGGAGCAATTCAAATTACAGGATTTAGAAACTTCTTTTTGATGACTACTGCATACAAAACTGCTTCAGTGTGAAGTGACAAGTCTGATTAGAACAAGTAACATTCTCCAGGCTGTTAGACACGCAGGCCAGGGCTAAGACTTAATTCCATAAATCAAGATTTCTATCCAAACTAAATTTAATTGTTTGAGCTATAGAGCTTTATTTGAAGGAGAGGGATTGAATGAAGAATGTCTGTTGCCTGGGATACTCCTATACTATCTGGGCCTACAGATTTTGAAAAGTAATCTAAAAAGCCACATGACTAAAACAAGTATCACTAAAAGTACAGGAACCGGGTTATCCAGCAGTAACATACAGTAGTACCTATTCTGCTTCTCCTATTGCTATTATGAGCCATGATATTGTCTTAACTTCAATGTTTTTATTTTAACTTTTGCAGTTAATCTACAGCAGGCAGCAGAAACTAGAAAGTGGGAAAAAGGTGACAGACACAAGGAAATTAAGAATGTTCACAGTCCAAAGCTTACAAGCTGAAAAATTTAAGAAATATAGTTTTATTGTACACTGAATTTGATAACGAAGATGGATGAGTAGGTTTCCAAACCACACCCTTACTCAGCCATTCAGTCCTTCAGATTGCATCAGTGTTTGAGAATCTCATAAAAGATTGCCAGTCTGTCTCCAAAGAGGAGCACTTTTGCATCATTTCAGTGACGAAGCTTAGCTCTACTTGCAGTCCTGTAGCCCCATCATACAGCATTGCCATTGCTAGTAATAGGCCACAGGCTTTGTACAGAGTTCGCAAGGCCACAGGGCTTATCCTGAGCTTGCCCTGACCTGCTGAGAGGTCAGTTTTACAGCTAATAGCAATTGTTCTTCTGACTGGGTGGATATGACTTTTGTATGGTACAATAGCTTTCATACAGACAGTAGTAACAACTAGTTAATGCTGCTATGACTAACAAAGATGCAGTATAGAGAAATGCAAGCCAAATATGATAGAGCATAGGCCACAAAAATTGGAGAAACATGCACTTTAGAGGAGTACGGGCATGGGCTAGTAAGAGATGGGGCACAAGCTAACACTGCAGAACCAATGTCTATAAACAAGTGGCCCAGTTAAAAAAAAATAATAGAGCTGGACAAAATTGGGCAAGAGTAGTTCCTAACGTACATTAAAACATACTATATATCAGTATATATAATCATATGTAACTCAAACCTGCAGACAAATGAAAATAAAGAGCAGGGTATAAAAGCGCATTACCAAACATAAAAAGATAGACCCAAATAGATTCTAGAATGAGGAGGAAGAAAACATTAACAGCCCACACGGCAAAAAACTCCAGGTAGCGATGACTGTACCCCCGCTACCCCACACATGGAAACACCAGACAGAAGCAATTCACCAAGGAACAGTACAAGAGTGAGCACAACACCTGGAAAATGGTCAGATACTACAAAGAGTGTGTATTTAATGATAATACAGTTAACATTATAAGAGTTTTTCTGTTTAGTTGTATTTGTTTATTTTATTTCTTCTTCTGCAATAATTAATTCTGGCATATTTCAATTATACTCACAATAACTTCTTCTGTTTACATTTAAAGTGTGTTTTGGCCTATATCTAGGCTTTTAGTGTAGCACACCAGCACAGAAAGAGAGGACAAAGCAAAACGCACCGCAGAGGTAGAACTGTGTGCTTATGGGAGGGAATCTAAGATCTTCAAGACTAAAGACAGAGAGCACAGAGACATCTCAAAGGAATAATCCTTCAACAAGAAGTGGCAAATCTGTGAGAAAGCACCAAGGACAGCCTCCAGCAGGTACCAAAGCTGATACTGGAGAGCCGACCTGGGCTTCAGCTGCACAATCTAAACCCACCCACCATATTGCAATAGCAACCTCCAAGAGAAACTGTTTATTTTCAGCATGTGACCTACCCCCAAAGTTCTCATTTTGGTCTTCTTACACAGACAATATTTATTTCACAGTTCCTGTCACACACAGCTTTCATTCTGTGACTCAGAGCTGCAACAACTGGGAACCCCACTTCTGTATACTACATATTCCAAAAACTACAGACTCTATTTATGCAAGCATTCTAAAATTTTGGATATTTGTACAAATATTTTGTTTGTATTCACAAATAAAGAAGTATTTCTATTAAAAATAACTTGAGAAACTTACATTTTCGATTCTGCTGCCAATTCTCAGTATGCCACCAATAAAAGGTGGAACGTTCTGGAAGAGGGACAGAAAACAAATAAAGACCAAGTTATTAAGATCTCATAACTTTAGTTTCTATCTGCTCAGGTTCAACTCAATAACATTTTCTGTTCTGCTTCAATGCAGTATCATTTAGACAGCTGCTCTGGTCTATTTCAAAGTTTCAGGAACTATTCTTTTCTTCAGTAGCAAATCTCCTACCATTTCTGTTGAAAAATAAATAAATGTTGACGTGGAAATAGAGAATGCATGGATGCTATGACATCTGGTTAGGAAAGTCAGCCACTTTAGCCACTTCTGCAGTTATCTACATACCAAAAGAACCAGCTGATACATCCAATGAAAACCATCCAAACCAACAGTACTTCCTCTCCTGAGATCTTCTGCTCCTCCAAATAAATTTTACTATTGGATATACAATCTTTTACATGGAGAAGGAGATACAGGCTGAGGAAGTAAGAAGAGGGAAGCAGAGGTAAACAGGGGAATGGGAATATACACAGACCCTCTCATATAAAGATTAAACGGGAGACTTCCAGAGGAGGAAGCAGCACAAAGAACACATCACATAAGACAAAGTAGAAAAATTGCAGGGGCATCCTGAAGTACAAGGAGGTGAAAACAGAGCACTCAGCCTGAAGAAGGAAGCAGCAAAAAGAGCACAGGGAAGTATGAATCCATAAGAACAATATAGTATAGGAATACCTAATCATAGAAAGTCATATAACAACAAGGTGGACTGGAAAAGTACAGCTTGGGGTTGAGCGCAGAATTTCAAACAAACCATTTTTTTTTAAAAACACGTCATACATAAATTTAAAAGAAAAATAAAATATCTTCCATTCAGCTGCTGAGAACATTTCTTACATTATTCTGTCCTTTTCACTGTTATGTTCCTGTTTTAAGTCAGCAACTGTATCAAATTTTAAATATAATTTGTTGAAAGAAGAAAAAATAACTGAGGGGGGGGAAAAAAAGTATTTAACTCGTTCATCCGGGAATGGTGCCATTTTTCTCGCTGATATGACTCTATTAGCAATTTACAATGGCCCCACTCAACTGTACTACTGATTCTGCAAATATTTAGTAAGTGATCCCAACTGTAATGAAATCTATGACACTCTTTCTAGAAAGCTGCAACTCAACTATCAGACAATTTAGTCACTCCAGCAAAAGGAAATGTCTGATTTAAGATATAATCCCAAGCTGCACAGGATACAGATTTAATTAATCTATTACACTTGAAAACTTACATAAAGTTAAGATATAGTACTTACAACAACTTTTTTAATCAAATCAATAAGGTCTTCCAAAACCTCTAAATCACAGAGCCTCTTCCAATTCCTGTCTAAAATCTGCGAACTGCTTAAAAACAGAACAAGTTATTAATTAGAAAAATAACACTGTGTTACATGGTCTTAATTACTAATATTTATGGTAACTAGATCTAAGCAAGACAATGGTTACAAACTCAAATCAAGCCCTTCAGATAAGAGGAGGAAAAAAAAAAGCACGCTGCAAGGCTTTTGGTACTTTTGAAGTATAGGGCATCTGTTTAAACACACTGTTAGAATCCAAACTTCAGAAACCCATTCTTAGTGTTTTCTGCTGTATATTCAAGAATTGTGCCTTCTGACCTTAACTAACTTAGCCCACTGGTAAAAACATTCCTGCAGACAGTTTAACGGCTACTGAAAGTATGCAATGATCTTTCACAGATAGCAAAAAAGAAAAAAAAAANTGAGGGTGACCGAGCACTGGGACAGGCTGCCCAAAGAGGTTGTGGAGTCTCCTTCTCTGGAGATATTCAAAACCCACCTGGACGCGATCCTGTGCAACCTGCTCTAGGTGATCCTGCTCTAGCAGGGAGGTTGGACTAGATCATCTCAGACTTCCCTTCCAATCCCTACTGGTCTGTGATGACATCACTTTGAGAACATGACTACTTACCTCCAATCAGCTACCAAAGAATTGCTTTCTCTTTTGAAGAGAAGAGGCCAGAAGATGCGTATTTTAATAATGTTACAATATTCTCTTAATATGTCAACGGGCTGACTGCACCACACTTCACAGGGATCAACATCTGTAAGAAAAGAGTTAGGAATTAGACACAATTGAGGCACAAGAAGTAATAAAATCAAAATCCAGATAACCATTCAAAAACACCAGTTATTTCCAAACTGTATTCCTAAGTACTTATCTAGCCAAACCACTCTAAATACATCTGGCAGCTTGAGGTTTTTTTATAAATTGAAGGAAGAGAGGGAATTTATATGGAGGCAAGAACGCGGACCTGCTGGCAGTCTTTACATTCCTTGCCTAAGAAATTGCCCAAGTTCTGAATTGTATTGATACAGTACATTATAAATGAGTAAATGCAGCTCGCTTTCAATGAGGAGCCTAACAAGGGCTGTGAGCTGTTTAATGGCTATAAGGGATGCTACTTTCAAGATTAAACACGAGCCTCTTCTAATTGTACCCATTCAATTATTTTCTACAATAAATCCAGAATAGTGTAACACATAGCAACATGGTACAAAAAGATCAGCAATATTATTCTTTTTTTCTCCAGAGGCCATTACATGTGTGATGCACAGCTCTTTCAAAAATAGAATCCATTTCCCGAAGAGACTGTCTTTAAAAGGTAAAAATCCTTATTAGAATACTGAGGTGGCATCAAGTACTTTCAGAGCAGAAGCAGTATTGTCTGAATATATGCAAAAATTCATTTTACACAGCTGGCTGTGTTTATCTGAGTTTCCTGTATATTAGAGGTTATTATTTGCATAGTGAACACAGTTTTGAAGAGCCTGACGTGCTGTTAAGCCACCTGCTTTTCTGCAACTCTTAAAAAACATTTTTAAATAATATAACTCAAAAACTTTATCTACAAAGATCAGCTTGAAGGTATCTTTAGACATACACAGCTAAAACATAGCTACAATTGAAACACAAGTAATGAACACAAGCCTTAAATGTCCATCCTCATAACATTAATTTACTGCATGTAGGTACATATTAATGACTATTTACATTGTTCTTACAAATGTATAGCAGTCTTCTGAACATTACATTAGGACAAAAAGATGAGAGTTATTCCAATGTAAAAGAACATACCAATGCTTCTGCTCAGAAATAATATTTTTCTACTTATTCAGACAAAATAAGGAAAAAAGTGAAATAGCAATCAAAAGATCCAAGCACAGCACAAAAAGTGCATTAGAAAGTTATGTAATATTGGTTTGGTTTACATACCTGTTTTAGGCTTATGCGGTGATCGCTGTATAAACATTCCATGACCCTAAAGATAAACATATTTTTTAACATTGCACATCTTGTAAATGTCTTACACTAACTAATGAAACAATTACTTAACTGTTTCTAAATATTAAACCAGTATAAACTGTTTACCACAGGGGAAGGGAGGAATGGAAGTGATTTTTACGTTCTGGCACCAATTCCTTTTCTCAAGGGAAGGTAATCACTGCACATATTTAGATCAGAATAAAAGATGGTCTATGGCTATATCTTCATATGCAAGCAGCATGACCAAATAGGAAACAAATCTATACAGCAAAGCATTTGGCACTGAGCAGTCTACTTTCACATGAGGTGCTCTTCAAGGGGTTTTAGCTTGCATTGGTTCAAATCTAGTCCCAAAGACAGCACCCATTTGCGGTTGATGCACATTACCTATACTCTTAAAACCACCTTCTAAATTAGTTTCATCGTCACTGAATCCTACTAGCATACTCCAAGATCTCTTCACAACATAAGCCAAAACACAAGAGACAGGGACAATCGGGATATTTGCTTCAAAAGCATTTTCCTGACCCAAACTAAAATACTAATGCAGAAACATTAATTAACAAAATTAATTAATAATTAAACTAAAAATATTTAATTAACTATTATTGACTATAATTATTTCCTAATTAACTAAAATACTCATAGACAGCAAAATTATCTTTATTTACCTAGTCATTCTGAACAGAAGCTTTTTATAAAACCTTAACAATGCTCATTCAATGCTCACCAGCATCTTGTTATCTTCTAAGATCAATCTGAGGTGGCTGAATTCCCCCTGCTTTTTCCCCCCACATCCCATTTCCCCAAGAAATAAATACTACTTGTATCCCCCATTCTCCCACAGATTTCTGTAGTTCTGCCAATGTTTTTTTGAGGAAAACAAGGAAACTTAAAGTCTGCCATATTTTGCACTACCAAATGACAAACCCCTTTGGATCCAATCTTATAATTCATATTAAGCACAGCCAAAAAGCAAATAAACCAAACAAACAGGGAAAAAAGCATGTTTACTAGAGTTACCTAACACAATGGTTTAGTTGCTGTCTTATGGAAAAAAAAAAATGTTTACCTGCAGATCCATTAAAATAATATCCATAGATAAATAGTTATGAATGGATGGGGAAACTTTCAATATGTTGTTTAAACTATTAAATCACACTAGAATAGTATTCTAAAACTTAATAATTCAAAACCAGGTACTAGGCAGCAGTATAATGTTCAAGAATACCTAGGAAAAGCATTCTGTTTTGACAGTTATTGCAGGTATATTTAAATAAGTGTATATCTATATCAAAGTAAGTAGAACGAGTGGTTGATTTACTA
Organism: Aramus guarauna; assembly: GCA_013400195.1. Lineage (NCBI taxonomy): Eukaryota > Metazoa > Chordata > Aves > Gruiformes > Aramidae > Aramus > Aramus guarauna. Next base: position 60,795 of record VXBL01002193.1, read on the forward strand.
CTTCATGGCAGCATACTGTATCAATACTTTAATAGGTTTAAAACATAGTACTCCACATGACTTTCTCAAGCTGAAGAATAAATGACTTCGTTCTGTTTTGCACATCCCTACAAAGTCTATCATTTTAAGAAACATTATGTAAGTGTCATTTAATAAATACTACATATCATGTTTATGTATTGCTGCCTTATAATTTCAAAGAAATGCAAAGCTATTTCTGAGTATGACTGGAGAAAAGTATAAAAACAAATTACCAAACACATCTTTCATACAGTTTCTTTAGCAGACCTTTACTCTTTCAGTGGCAGACTTTCTGGAAATACTAGCACGCTGCGCAATGACAGCTTACTAATTTGACCTAAGGTGATGACAAGCAATCATGTGATTTCACCCCAAGCAGTGTTTCTGAACCATTACAGCACTACATGTAGATCAAGGCTTACTCTCAAAAATAAGTTACTATTACATCAACATATTTAGCAGGACATTCAATAACAAAGAGGAAAAAAAATTATTTCAAAATCAGTTAAACTTGAAAGATCACTGAAATTCTCCTTCACTCCACAGAGTGGATTTTGCTACAGTATTTAAAAACAAAACAAACCACACAGTCCCCCCATACATCAAGCCCAAGGTGGTATTCCCACCAAAGCAAGCTTGAAAACCAAGATTTAGCACTTGCACAGAATCAAGGGCTTTCTTTCCATAGCACAGCACACACATCACTTTGAGAGAAAACATCTAGTATCTTATGCTAACACAACTGTTAAAGTGCTTTATTTTATTCACAGTACATGAAAAATAAATCTTTACTAATATGAACAGTTTTCAATGAGACTCACTACTCTACTAGTAACTGTCCCTTATAAAGATACAGCTCTAGAAATAAACTAAATTTACCTGTACTTTTTATTTCTGCATAGGAAGAATAGTACGTTTGTGTTTCACAGCAGCGACACTTAAGATAAATAACTCATAACTGAGCTCTCCAAGCAGCAGAAAGATTAACTACCACACCATTTTTTTTTGACTCCTTCAGCATAGCAAGAAGTAGAAAATAAGAGTCAACACAAGCATTCTTGGAAGCATAAAAAGAGTGCTACAGTTCATTCAATAAAAGCAACAACGAAATAAGCAGAGGCCCTACTGGGCACAAAGAACTAGAAAAAATGTAAGAGGTGAGAAGAACAAAGAATGGATGAACACCGCAGTTTATTTGCAGACTTGAACTTCCATGAACTAAGCTGTGATTGCTTTGCAATTAAAGGAACTGGATCTGTCACTTTGAGGTATATCATCCCAAGTGTGGCCCACATACATGGCCAACAGGTTGGTCAAGTTCTGTTACTAGGACCTATGCATCACTGTCTAGTTTTACATAGCTGAACATGCATTCAGTAAAACTTGCCTGACAGAGGATACACAGTCTCTATGCTCTACCCCAATTTAGTACTTTTGCAAGTGAGTAACAGTAGTATAAGGTATCTTTGCATTAGTTTGAATTAGAGAACACCAGCAATTACTCTGTACATCGAATCTGGGGATAAACCCCACTGGGACACCTTGCAAGTTTTTCATCTACTTTCAAACTTACTTACCAATTCACAGCAAGATTTATCACCAGCATAAAAAGCCAAGGCTGCAAACTCAGATTCAGATATAGGTTCACCCATGGTACATGATCCTGAAATAAAAGGATTATGAGCAATATGTGAGAGGAAGGCAAGAAGCAAGTAACAGGTGTTTTACAGGACTTAAAATAATCACAACATTAAGGTACACTTTGCAAGAATTTCATGGAAGACACGTGTTCTCATTTTTGCGTAGCACAGGTTTAATGTTGAAAAAATTAACCTAAAGCATCAGTTAAAAGGTAGTTAAATCGACTAATTCTAAGAGTCTTTTAAGTCTCTGACGCCTGACCGTACCTCACGGTGCTACCTCACATCTGACAGGCAGGAGAGGGAAGGGCAGTTTCTACCCGCCGTGTCAGGGGGCAGCAGCTCGGGTATTATTGCCACATCCCGGGAAAGCGGAGTGAAACACCCCACCCGCTCCGCCGGGCAGCCCCGCCCAGGCCGCGCGTCCCTCTCCCTGCCCGGGGGCTTCGCCCGGCACTGCCCGTCCCGCCCCGACAGCGGCGAGGCGGGGGCCGGCCGGGCTCCCACCTACCGAGGTCCCCCGCTGCCGTTAGAGCCGGAAGCTCCGAGGCTCGCCACTGACGTGTCGCTTCCCGCCGGGTCAACCTTGCCCCTACCCGGTCCTCCCCGCGGCAAGGAGCTCCAGCCGCCCCGGAGGGGCTGCACCACCGCTGAGCCACGGGACCAGTCCCCTCTCCAGGCGGAGAGCCCCGGGCGTCACCTTGCCGGGGGGCTCTGGAGAAACAAGCGTCACCCGCCCGGACCCAGCCTCAGTGGCCGACAGGGGTCAAGAGCTCTGCGGCGCGCAAGGCGGGAGGGAAGCACCCGCTGCCGCCGCCCCAGCGCCCGCTGTTTGTTGCTTGCTTGCCTCCTCCCTCCCTCACCAGCCTCAGCCGCGCTACCCTCCGGCTCCGCAGGCCAAGATGGCTCCCGCCCCCCAGCGGCTCCTCCCTCACCCAGCCAGGCCCCAGCTACTGGCTACTTACCGCCTGACGTCAAGGGAACGAACCAACGCGCGGCAAGCAAGCGGCGATCCCCGCCTGCTGCTCTGGGCTCTGCGCATGCGCCTGCTGCCGGGGCGGCCCGGAGCAGGCGGGGCGAGAGGGAGTCTCTAGCTGCGCATGTGCGAGATGCGGTCTGGTGTGGGGGCGGACGCGCGGTACCAGGGAGGGTTAGGGGGAACGGTGTGCGCCTCCGCCTTCGTTCTGCTGCGGGGGGTGTCCTGGGTGTGGTTTCCTCCCCTAGTCAGGCCGTGACCTCGAAGGGAAGGAGGCAGAGCGGCTTCGCTGGGTGGAGCGAGGGGGGGCTGCGGGTAGGAGATGCGTGCGGCGGAGGGAAGGGGGTGGGCAGCACCGCGGCTCCTGCGTGTCCTTTGAGGGGCGAGCGCAACGGCCGCCGCGCGCGCCCGCCCGCCCGCCGTCCCCTCGGGGCTGAGGAGCGTCCGTGGGCTCGGGAGCAAAACGCTGCCGCTCGGGTGGTCTCGTTTGCCGCCCCCAGGAATACCGGGGTGTTCGGAGAGGAGCTTAGGAGAAACCTCTCAAAGCTTCTTAGTGTGTCCTCCCCACCCCCGAAGTTAAAGGGAAGAGACCGGTATGGTTGAAAACTCTCCAGCCCCGTTGCCCGAAAGAGCAATATATGGATTTGCTCTTTTTTTAGGATCGTGGTTTGGCTTTAGTAAGTATACTGGGTACTGAATACTTCACCGAAAAGCGTTGCGTTGCTTTAGAGACAAATATAATTCCTATGAGACCATCTGAAAAGGGTCAAAATTGTATTACAGCACCTGTTGTAAGGGTGTGTGGTGGACTAAGCGTTACTTGCCAGGCCTGTCAGTTGTTACAAAGCTCTGTCACTGCCTTTTGTGATTTCCTCATGTTTTGCCTGTCTTTAATAGTATTACAACGTCAAATTATTTGAAAAATGCTCTGCATTCTCATTTTAGTAACTTTTTTACTTGATTTGCATACATTGTTATTATTCAATAACCATTGCAGATAGTAGTGTAACCTTCCCCAAATACTGGAAAAAAAAATTAAGTCCATCTAGTCAACAGCAATGGAAAATGATTAGGGTTGTAGCAGCATTTCTTTGCTGGAGTGACAGGTGCTTTAGCATTTCACTGGGGATATCTTGTGTGACCACACAGGACCAAGGCTTGAGAGCGTGAGAATGCTTTTTCAGCAGAAGAAAAGGTGCTGCAAAAATACACTGTAGTTGAATAACAAACCAGGGTCCTACCGTAAGTATTTCTCACCCTTAGGAAGTAAGTAGAAAGAAAGTTAGTTTCTGTTCCTCTCACAGGAAGCCACTGCAGTTCCGTGTCTTGTGTCACTGGCTTCTAACCTGTTCCCCTCAAGTTTTGATAAACTTTTCTCTGGATTTGTTGTTAGGGAGCAAAATTTCTTAGTATTGTTTTTTTTTTTCACATGAAAATTATTGACTTGCCAAAAATCAGAAAGTATTTCCAGTAACTTTTTCAGAAAAGTTCCATCCAAGCACTGCAGTTCTACCACTTTTCTTTCAACCAAATGACCAGCTGTGTAATCATTTTCTGCTTTAATATTTTCTGCATTCAGAGTCATTTGGCATCTTTTTACTGAGGGTTTTTTTGTTCTGCAGTTCAATGTGCAAGATATTCTTGTTTGTCTACATAGGAAATCAGAAACTATATGTTAAAACATAAAAATGATATGATATAATCAGCTACAAAATATTCCCCCCATATTGGGCAGGTTTTGTGTCTGAGAGGCATATTCTACAATGCTTTGGTAGAGCAATTTTGGTTTGAGTAGCGTAAAAGCAAAATATTGTTTCAGCATGTATCAGTAGGGAAGTATTGCTCTAAAACTTAGGAAGGAAGTCTAAAACAGTATCAGTCTTATTATTATGACTTTTTAATTCTTTTGTGCAGTTTTGTATCTTATCTGGGCATATGTTCCTGAGACTTGGCTGTTCTCATTTGGACTAACATACTGGCCTCAAAGGTAAGTTCAACCAATTAAACTCTAGCCAGAATATATGTAAGTATAGAACACTCTTCATTATTTTCAAATAACAAAACTTTTTTTTTAAATAGTGGCTTTGTGTATAATCCAGTTTTTCCTGATGAGAAAGGACTGTAATCTTTGTGAAGCATTTTATTTATGTAGATAAGTAGCTCTGATGAAAATTTTTCATTGTATAATGACAGAAATAGTATTTTAATGTTTTATGATGAATTTTTGTAGATGAAAATAAAGTCAACTTTAAACTGTAATTAAAAATACAAAAACCTGCTGCCTTCTGTAAGGAATCTGTGTGATGGTTTATACCAAACTAGCTACAGTGACCCTGCAGCCAGTAATCTTGGGAGAGACAAGGGTCCATATTCAGAGGTGTTTTTTCTTTCCTCTTGGCTAAGTTTGTACTAGATACAACAGTTTTAATGTAGTGGTTGTTATTGTATCGTTAGGTATTTGTTGTTATGATATGTAAATTTTAAAATCTTTTTCCTCAGATACTGGGCAGTTGCTTTGCCAGCATACCTACTAGTTGCTATAGGAATTGGTTATGTATTACTTTTTGGTATTAACATGATGAGTACAGCTCCGCTTAACTCCACACATACTGTTACAGGTAATTTTATTGATTTATTTTTTTTTAAGATTTTAGTACTTAACTGATCATTTATGTATATATGTGTAGCCACATATAATATAAATCAAAGTTTAAACCTTTAAATATTTTGATCTAAAAAGGAGTTCTTGGAAGTACTGAAGCACTCGAGTGAAAAGACAGCCCTGAGCCTGACTCTTCTCTCTTTGCCATCTTAGGGCAGTGGTTTCCAACTAGTAGAGCGTACTTTGTTAGTAAACCAGACCACATCAGAGGAACAAGGGTTAGGCATATCAGGATCTGCCAGACATGCACCTTGCATTGCAAACCAGTGAAGAGTGTCATGGGAAGAAGGGCATGAATACCTACTTGGCAGTGGCAGAAGTGGGAACACATGCAGCAGCCAAGGTGGTATAAAGGGACATGTTGCAGTATTGAGGCCTGATCAGATATGTTAGTGATTCCCTGTCTAAAAAAGCCATTCTTCAGTTTTTCTCTCAACTTTCGTGTAGCCTTTACTCCTGCCAAGAAGACGTGCTCTAGGCATTCACAATATTTTCCAGGCAGCTGCATCTTCCTCCGCATGATAAATTCCACCACTATTTGCAGGTGGCCATTTTTGTTAGGAAAAAATGCAGACTGTAAAATTTGACAAGAAAGTTACCTACTGCTAAGACTGCTGAAGTTACATCTTTTTAACAAATTATGTGCGTAGTATTACATTACACTGAACCGCTAAGGGAAAAAAAAAAAAAAAATCAGTCAGGGCTGTAGTTCAAATGCCTTACTCCAACACTTTTGTCAAGAACTGCCATTTAGTCATCCCTGTGGTCCTGGCCACTCATTCACACTCTCATGTCACCCTCTCATTTGGTGTCAACGCAAGAGTTTGTGTGGCTGTATGGTGCGTGGGATGGGGGACCTGCTGTTTGAAAAACGACTATATTTGAACATTTTCTTTTTCAGAGGGAGCAGTTCCATAATTGTGTTCAAAGTGCACCTATAGAAATGTTTATGCTGTTAGAGGAACGGATGCTGTGTGACGATGGGAATAAGCAAGATAAAGGGAGGGTGGACAGCATCTCTCAGCAGAAATCCTAGTACAAAGTATTCAAACTACAAACTGAGCTATTCACCATGGGGTTTTTTCTTTGTTCTTTTTATCTGTTGGTAGTCATGGTTTAATGTCATACAGCATCTTAAATCAAGCAAAGTTCCAGACAGTGATTTCAGCAGGACGGTAGTGTTGATTCTTCAGGGGCACTGCTAATATATGTTGATGTAAAGTGTTTCTGATGACCATCTCATTATACCCAAGCAAGATGGGACTTTCAGAATCACTTATAGTAGCTAAGTTTATACAGTGTTGCATTCTATAACATTTCTTGAAAGAAAAGAAATCTTTAATACGTGAAATGTTCTCATTGTCTCCTGTAGATAACTATGCAAAAAAACAACAACAGAAGAAATTTCAAGAAGAAGCAATTCCAGCATTGAGGGATATTCCCATCAGTGAAGTAAACAGAATGTTTTTCCTTCCTGAAAAAGGAATCTGCAATAGCAGATAGTTGTTATTAAGATCTGTTTGAATAAACATTTAGTAGAAGTGTTACATAAGAAAAATCAAAACCTCTCCAAGCTAAACCCCTCCCACCTCTTTCTGCTTGTAGAACAAAGCTTTTTTTTTTTTTTCTCCCTGAATTTCTGGCTAAATTTATGTTAACACATTTCATTGACATGGTTTGATTTTATTGTTATGCATGTGCCTTAATAACATACATTAGTATGAGAAGTATGCCACATTAATTTATCTAACCATTCTTGTGATTTAAAATAGCATTCTATTACTTCAAGACTTCTACTTGTAATTTCCCTCTGAGAGTCAAAGAAATAACTGTTGGATGGAGCTTAATTCTATTTCCCTTTGAATTCAGGGAGAGAACATGTGTTCTACTAGTCAAATGCTTAAGGATATTTTTTTTTTTTTACAGGTTATGTTAATTTGAAGTGTTTCCATTGTAAATATACAGGTTTCATTTGTAAATGTTAATAAAATGTAGCTAATCTTTACTTGTTAAAGCTAGACATTTTTTTGTGGTTCTATGATATTTGTCTTGGGAAAAGGTGTTTAGTGATCCATTTTTCTTTACACAATTATTTGCTCGGGAAAATATGTTGATTTCCTCTCCACCCCCCCTCCAAATTGGTGGGCTTATTGAAATACCAAAATTACCATAGATTGTGTAAATTTTCTTCTTAAGAATACTGAAAAGTAGGTTCAAGGAAATTTCTGGAAATATAGGAACTGACAGGTCCATCGTATTATAGTCTAGGTTATAGCACAAAGCACAATAACTTGTTATGGCAGTGGTTCAGATGTTCCTTAAAGAGTGAATTTTCTTTCATGTATGCATTACTGAGCAGAGACACAATTATTATTTCCTTTCTTCCAAGAATCACGAAGCCAGTTACCTTCAGTAGTCAATGTTACTTAGTTTGATTGTAAAGACCAGTGAATAGAGCCTCATTACGGTTTGTAAGGTCTATAAGCCAACTTCTGACCAGCAGAGGATTTATAAAAATACCACTATTTCATTAGAAGATAATAAGAATTTTTTTAACATTTGTGTGAAGAATCTTATGTGAGGTATTTAGAAATCAGTCAAAACAACCATCAGCTGCTGTGGGAAGTCATAAGGCCTGATAACAATCAATCTGGTACGAATATGAAATTTGTAGTTTCTTGGTCTAGTCTTTAGTAGTTTGCTATTTTTTCTACCTGCTTTTGGAGGAGAAAAAAACCCAAACATGCTAGGTATTATGGGTAGGAGAAAAATACCTTCTTAATGAAGGAAAAAATGCCTTTCAACATTTCACTCTGAAATAGTAGATTTTTAGGTATATTGTTCTTGGGGGGCGTTTCATAAGAGGGTTTATACCTAAGCTTAATGACTGTAAGTTAGTACAATGTTTATTTGTTTGATGGTTGTAGACTTCTTTGTGAAGTTTTGGGGTTTTAGTTTCCTATTATTTCCCCCTCCTGCCGTGATTTTTCCCTTCTGTTAATTTTGATTTATGTGCTCAAACACCCATACATAGGTTTTATGATTTTATGATCAATGAACATGAAAATGTATTTGCTCTTTTGTCACTTCTGTAATCACATTGTAGACATTGAAATATTGACTGCAATTTTTTTTTCCTATGTAATTTCTACCTGTGTTCTACATTCCTTTTGCTTTCTGAGAAGGCAATTTCGTTTTTAATTCTAAATTGACAACAAGTGAAGGCCATGTTTCTGGTATCACTTGATGTAAGGATTAATTTAGTCCCCTGTTAAGGATACTCAAATCCCTTCAGGATAAAGAAAAGCTACTGGAAAATGCCCTCAAGCCCTGAAAGCACACAAATTAAAGGACTGTAAACCTTGGACAAAGATGGTATCAGTGATGAATCTGCCATTTCATTTAACTGCAGACCTCACAATTATGGGAAAACTAACAGAGTGAGTAGGCAAACTGGGGCCATTTGTTTAAGTAAAACTTCCAGGCATGAAACTCAATCTTTGCTTTTCTGTCACTACTGCATAGCGGTGCTTCAAAGATGCTGTAGTGACCTTTTCTTCAACTTGAGGGTAATGTTTGACAATTCAGAAATTGCCTCTGTGATCGAAATAAAACCAGGTAGTGCAGGGTGTATGGGCTAATAAATGTATTTTTGGGAACTGCAGGTGTTTGGGCTCCATCATTGCACTGTCTTGCTTATGACTGTGATTAAGGAAAAGATGTGCAACTCTGCCAGCAAAGAGGAGAGAGATTCTGCCTTTTGTAAATATACAGCATGCTTAAAGCTATAGTTATTTAGTGGGATTTATATAGATTTTGCCTTAGATATTCAGAAAAAAACCTGAAATGATTGAACTGTGTTGCTAGTAGTGCCTTTCTTTACAAAACATACCTTTTCAAAGACTGGATATCAGGTATCCATTCTTCTCAGAGACCGAGAAAAAACTAAACAAATAAAGACAAAACCCTAAATTTGCCCCTATTGTCACCCTTCTGACTTACTGATGGTGTATTGTTATAGCACAACCAGTAGTAACCAGTAGAGTTAGACCATCTGCATTGTCCCTGCAGAAACAAACCAAACCATGAAACCAGCTGTGCTTTTTAGTGCAACTTCTAGGATTCCTCTGCACTTTTTAGCATGTTGGAGACTGGCGGTATTTTACACATCTTGCTATAAATGTAATCTCGTAAGACGGGTTCCTCCTCCAAATGGTATTTAAATGAATGCCTGTGTAAACATGTCATAAAAAATTAACAAAGATGCACTGTTTCAAATGTAAAGGTTGTATGCCAGAGGAAATAATAAAGCTGTGGTTGCCAAATTTGTGTATGGGGGGGTAGGGTATGTCTCTCTTCTTTCCATCTTAGCTGTAAAGGGCAGGGTAGTAACAGCATGGATGATGCATTTATGATGTTGAAGTTGAGAAGTACCAAAAGAGAAACTTTGAGAAGAGTCATGCAAATGATTTAAAGAGCGAAGTTATCTTGGATTTTGGTCTTTTGCATTGTACTCTACTGAATGCCATAAGCTTGGAGGCTTCAGCGCAACTACAGAGTGTATGCATATGAAGTAGCAGAAGAGCTAAATTCTTTGCGTATCTGCATAATTTCATTTTTATTGTAAGCATTAATAGAAAGATTTTGCCACTTTAATTGAGATTGACAGGGAGCTATAGTAAAAGAGGTAAATGCTCTGTTGTGAAGTTCAAAGGTATAAAGCATGTGGAGTAAAATAGTCAAGCGCATACAAGTAAAAAGTTAGCACAACTTTGTGTGTGTTTGTGTATACTGTTCCTGCAGATAGGATGACTGGAATAAGAAAAGGAAAGAAAAGAAACACAGCACCTCAAATTTTATTTCAGCTTGTAGGCATGAAAGTGATGTTCTTGCAGGAAGCAATACTGAGTGAAAAAATTTGTTTCAGCAGTAGTAAAATGGAGTTGTCTTCCTCTTTGAGGTATGCAGGTTTACTTTTCTGTTACCTAAAGCATTCTGTACAGACCATCCTGAAAATATTTTGAGCATACTATGGAATGCTGTCAGCTCGATTTGATGATCTTTAAAAAAAATATTGTTTGTGGTTGGGGGAAGAATAGGCTAGAAGATCAGTAACAAATCATATTACACTAGATTTTTTTAATGGCAAAAGTTCAGATACTACTAAGTACAAAGACCCTCTCATGTAAATCAGAAAGTTGTAATATTAAATGTTTATACTGTTGCTGCTGGCAGCATTTCTGCAAAGTTAAAAATTGGCTCAAATCAAGCGGGCTCCTACTGTTGCAATGCAGGTAGTATGACTGAAGCTTTTCTGAGAATAGGAACAGAGAAAATGTATGTATGTTTTAGTTCCATAGTGTAGATCTCTTTCTGGTACTCCAGTTGTTCATTGGCACACCTCTGCGCTAGGTGGTCTATAAGCGCTAAAGATGCGACTCTGCCACCGTGGGCAAGTAAAGCATGTACAAGGAAAGATGGTGGTAAAGTAATACTAATAGGTTGTGTCATTCTAGATAGTGGGCCTTAAGATGCTGTAAGTTAAATCAGGCAAAGTTAGGCTGAAAAGATACCTTAATGAAGAGATCATAACTGTAGAAACAGTGAAGTTTCCATCTCTGACAGAACTTAAATATGAGAATGGAGGGAATGGTGACATAGTCTAAATAGTGTTTGAGTTGTCGTCTTCTCCCCTGCTCCAGCTTTCTGTCCCGGGAGGGTGTAACAAATCAATGTCTTGGTTGTATCTGCAGCAATTCAGTTTTATAAGAGTGATAAGATGCTATGAGATCTTTGCCTTAATATAGTGTTTCTCGATACTTAATATAGTGTTTCTCGATACTTAATTCATATTCATGCTGAAGCTCCCACCTACAGGTACAATGAGAAACTCACCTTTAAAGCTCTTTTGAAAAACACTTTTTCAATACTTCATTTCCTAAGCAGGCAGTTTCTACAGACTTCAGTTTGATTTGTGGGTGTAAATGATAAAGTATTTCTGACTTACAAACAGAATACTTAATAAATGGTTTTTTGTGTAATTATTTTTTTTTTCCATAATACACCTTTTCCATGGGCACTTGAGTCTGGGTGGTTAAAATGTTTAATGCAAAGTCCTGCTTGCTGCTGTACTGTTAGATTGCCAGTCAACTCTAAAACAACCGAGATGAATGGGGTTTTTTTTGTATCTCTCTCTCTATTCATGGCTTCAACCATATTCTGAGGAGAAAGTTTTGGAAGCATTTAGTCTTGTTCTGACAGTTTCCTTACAGAGCGATTGCCAAAGTAAGTTTTGTTGGTATGCTGCGTAGTTTATGTATCAACTTAATTCTCAGCCTTCTGCTAAAAGCAGCTGATAGATTAACCCAGTCTGGAAATCATGATTATATGGAGTGTAATTAAATACTAGATGGCTTCAGTGAATTTTGGATTTTGCCTCTAGAGCTCATAAAACCACTATTGTGAAGATTGCCTTTTCTCAGTTGTGGCAATTTAGACCTGCTACTGTTGTTACTCTCTCAGTATAAATGTAGCTTAGAAAAAAAAAAATAGTTCCTGTGTGTCCTGGTTTCAGCTGAGATAGAGTTAATTTTCTTTCTAGAAGCTGGTATAGTGCTGTGGTTTGGATTTTGTATGAAAATAATGTTGATAACACGCCGATGTTTTCGGTTGTTGCTGGGTAGTTGTAGTGTCTACACTAAGTCAAGGATTTTTCAGCTTCTCACCGTGCCCTGCCAGGTGCACAAGAAGCTGGGAGAGCACAGCCAGGACAGCTGGCCCAGGCTGGCCAGAGGGATATTCCCGACCATATAGCGTCATGCTCCAGACATCACTGGGCAAGCGAGCCAGGAGGTGGGATTGCTGCTCGGAAACAGAATGAGCATCAGGAGTGGGTTTTTTTCCTTCTGCATGTGGTAAGCGTTGCAGTTGTTTTATTATTATTGTTGTTGTTATTGTTATTCTCTTCCTTTGTTACCCTATTAAACTGTCTTTATCTCAACCCATGAGGTGTTTGGTTTTTTTTCATTCTCCTCCCCATCCCCTTGGGGTGGGAGGGGTGAAAGAGCAGCTGCATGGGACTTAGCTGCTGGCTGGGGTTAAACCACACCAGAAGCTTAGAAGCAGAATTAAAGACAGTTTTATGAACATACTTAATATTGATTTTTCATGTGAATACATATACAATAGAAATATAAAATTGTAGACATTGTCTGAATATCTGTCCAGCATCTGTGTACCAGTGGAACATTAACTTGTCTTTTACCATCATAATTTTAGACAATGGAAATCAAAAGGTAGCATTTGCTGGAAATGTTACCACTGTTGAACTACTAAGGGAAGTTCTACGGAACAGAGATCCTGAGCCAACAATTTAATCTGTAAAATGCTATGTTTCTAGTCGTGTCTTCGAAGCAGTAAGCTCACAATAAAGTCATTATTTGGGTATGCTTTGTTATTTTCTTCCTGTAAATGATGGATGACTCTAAGGTCACTGAAAACTTAGCAAGGTCAAATTGCAGATGAGGTAACAAACCAGAACCGAAACCTGAAAGTTAACTGCAGTTGAATAACAGAGATGCTACGTTAGTTCACTTTTTAGCTTCTTTTAATTATTAACAAACCAGTAAAGGATCACAATGTATATTTTATTTAAGTGTGCAACTAAGGGTATGTTGACATTGTAACATGAAGAGACAGTTATTCAACAAAAAAAAATATGCTGGTTTGATGGGAAAAGGGAAATACAGTATTGGCTTCCTCTAATGACCGTAGTTAAATATTACCAATCAGGTAAATAGTACAGTAATATTACCTTAATTTGAAAATGGAATTTGACAATACAGGGGAAATGAAATGTGTAGCAGAGACTTGAGAAAAGCTGATACCATGTTGTCAGACCTCAGCAGGTGTGCAAGATGATTTGTTTTTATATTTCTAACAGCCTTTGATAAGACTGCCATCCATTATCCAATTGTATTTTTCTAAAGAACACATTTCTCTTAAGATATATTTTTCTGTTTCAGAGGTGTGGATTTGTAACAACCCTTGCTTATGTCATTAAATATACATCTGATGCATCCAAGATGTAGCCCATTTATGAACATTAACATGGCTGTTTCATGGGAGACCAAAGACAAATACAGCTAATATCCTGCCTCCAGCACTGGCTAACAGTGCCTGCTATAATAGCAAGAGCAAAGATCAGGGCAAGAAGCTAGTAATGTTTCCCCAGAAAGCTTCCCCAGCCTGCAATAGATTCTGAGCCAGATGTTGTATCTTTGTATTTTTCTTACGAAAATCTTTCATTTACTTTTTGTAAGTAGGTAAACTCTTAGTTTCGACAACATCACAGTGTAATCACTAGTTTGGTTAGGTGCGTCCTTTTGTTTTAAACTAACTGCTCACTATTGTCATTTGATGTCCAGTTATTCTCCACCATCTCCAAGCTACTCAAGATTAACATTAAAGACTACATTTATATACTCAGTCATGTCTTCCAGGCTGAAAAGTTCTGATCTATTTGGTTGTTTGTGTAATCTATATACTTGATCATCCTTCCCCCTCCCCTCTTTATTGCATTCATGTCAAATATGAATATAATTTTCTAGGATGCAGCAGACTTACGGCTCGCATTCTGGGTAGTCCATTTGCCTTTATTCAGTGGCCATTTGTCTGGGATTTCCAAACCTCCAGCATTTGTCTAAAACTGCTTCTCTTTCTGCCTAGGAATATTTTTAATGGAGCTACTGTCCTACTTGGTTTGCTGTAGGTCTGGAAATTCTGGACAAGTTCCAAATGTTCAGATTCTGCCTGGACATGCTACCAGGAAACTTGGAACAAGATGCCCCATCCAGTATTTATGTGTTAGCTATTTTAGTATGTACGGCCACTGTCTACACTCTATCTGTTCCCTCATGTTGTTTGTTTTACTAGTTAGCCTACCTGAAGCTGCTTCTACTGACCAAAGGTTCTTTGCCAACACTTCTGATAAATAGTATGCTGAAACTGATGCTTTCCATTTCTCAAGACGCTCAGTAGATTTCACCAGCCAAAAACCGACTTAGAACCTGGCGGTGTGGTGGCATGCTGCTGGCGCTTGTCCAGGAGGCTTTTTCACAGATCTCGGTGAGCCAGTTGCCACTCCAGACTGGTTAACCACCAGGTGGTAAGAGTACAGGACGGAGTAACAAAGCTCCACGCAAACAGAGTGAGCACCTGGAAGATGATGCATTGATGCTGAAGATTGGTATCAACTCCAGATACAGACCTTCAAAAGCTCTGTCTTTCTGAAAACGTGGTAACTTCTGCTGGTCATCCAAGCAGCAGTTACCATGTTTTCAGATAGAACTTTTGAAGATTTCTGTCTGGAGTTAATAATCAATCCCCAGCGTCTCACCTATTGATGCTAATCCCTCCAGCTCAAAACCTCTCCTTAATGCAGGAAGCTCAGTCTCAGTTGCAGCTGAAGCGGGCCTCCATTTATGTCATGTGGTCCTGCGGATGTCAGTTCCTCACTGCTATCTGGCCACACAAGTAACACCAGCTCGTGCTGGGCATCTGTGTCTGCAGGCATGCCCTGGTCTCGTCTGATGCTTTCCTAAAGGGTAACCACAGCCCACTGCTGGGCATCTGCAGGGCAGGCAGAGAGGCTGGAAAGGAGGGAGCAAGAGGTAGCGCGGTCTCAGCAGAAAGGTAAGGATTAGCAAGGAAGAACCTGCAGAGCGTTCCTTTGACATAATGGATCCTTAAACGGTGACAATATCTGTATAAAAGGCAAACGGCTCTTCAGTGTAGTGTGTGTATTAGGGAGCAGGATGCTCTGTGGGGATTGTGTGGTAACTACCGTTTTCATAGAGGATGGAGGTGGTTCTCTCAACACATCCAGATTCCAGTAATCCTCAACGAAGGCCTGAGCAATTCAGCAGTAACCAGGTTGGTTTGCGTCATAGCAGATTAAAACGGCAGCACAAATGCACACAGAGGTGTCTTAAAAGGTGGGAAAAAGCCCTGCTCAGGACTCGAGATGACAACAGAACTCCAAATGTTGGGAGTGAGCTCAGCTGAGCATCAATGGAGACTGGAGCCTTAGGCTTAATATGCAATAATTTGACCATTGTAGGGAATCTGTCATCGCTGACCTCTTAAGTGATCTTGGATGTTTTTCTGTTTGTTTGTGCTGCAGATTGTATAATGATGAAGCTGGAGCCCAAGTAATTTTAGGATATCTTGAGAGAGAGAAGTAAAAGACCTTTAAAATGTTTGTATTTTAGTTCCATATGTTGGGAATTCTAATTTGCTGGACTTACAATTTATAACACTATCGCTTTGTTTGACAGTACGTTGTGCTACAAGGAAGATCTGATGCACACTTTAAGTGGCTCTTACAACTGTCTGACCTTATCTACACCACCAACAGTAGTGTAGAAAAGGCCAAGAATCTTGGATTCTGCCTTTGCCTTGTCTCTGGGGAGATTACGGCAGTTTTAGTTAGAGATAAGATACCTGAAAGATAATGACTCAGAAACATTAGCCAAATAGCTAATCCTTCAGCTAATTAAAAAATGCCGGCATAGCGGGACAATGGCAAATTCTCTGAGCATACTCAATTTATGCAAAAAAAAAAAAGGTTAGCCAGAACAGATTATACCAATTCTCTGAATGAAATAAATTGTACTGAAAAAGCAGTTTTTTGCCAGTGGAATAACAGTGTTGGAATAAATGTGTCTATGTTGTACATAACATAAAGATGCTTATGAAAATTAGTAACTTATCTTCCTGATCTATTTAAAAGAAATATCAACGCAGTAAGATACACATCCAGACCCCATTAGGTGGGTATCAACAGTAGATCAGTTATACTAAAATCATAGATTCAAGTGCACTCAGCTATAGAAATAAGATTTCAATATTGTGGTGCAGACAAAAAGGTGGCATATAATGCATGTTTTAATGCATTAAACCATAGTTTCCAATTAAGGCTGACTTTTTTTCCTGACTGACAGAAAGGCACTTTTCTGATTGCGGGGGGAAATCTGATAATAAGAGAGGGACAGGACCCCAGAAAACATCATGACTGTCATTTAGAACTTTTCTTGACAAGGGTTTATACTGGAAATGGACAATCCCGGTCAATTTGGCATACAGCATTTATATCAGAATAAATATGCCCCATGGAGTTAATAAGCAATAGTCTTTGCATTTTAAATAATTTCTTGCTTATATTCAAATACTGTGTTTCAAAGCCTTCAGGTTATTTTGGGGCTGTACATTATATTATTTTACCTCATAATCAATCCTATTTTCATTTTATTAGCATTGCAGTGTAAAAAATGGTGAGCAACTAAGTACAGTGCTCTTAATGTTCTTAATCTGTGTTACTTAAACCAGCTTGATTTAAACCTTATAATGTTTTGTTCAGCTTCAGAGTTTTATTTAAAAGTCTCTCAAAACATAAAAGGATTTCCTCTTAGTTTCCAGTTGCATTGACTCATTCTTCTTGGTAAGATAGCTATAAATAGTGTTCTTTTGAGCTTCGATGTATTTCTTTGTTCGGTCAGATGTTGGTCCATGCGTTTCTGACAGTTCTTTTTTTATCTCTCTCTTTTTAATTTTTATTTTGTGTTTATCAAGGCTGACCACTGTTCGTTACTAGGCTGAACTGCTTCCTTCTCCATCTTCCTCAGAGTCGGCATCATCATTGTAGAAGTGAATTGTAGCTTGTACTGGAAAACTCGCCAGAACCTTCTTTCCCACGTTATTAAGAAACTTTTGGGATTTGGACTTGGGCAAATAAAGTCTAATAAGGAAACATATTTTAAGAGAAAAAGTAAAACTATGCGACACTTCCCCAGCTACGCTAGCTTGAGTATTAAAACCTATTTTTATCTTTCTTTGGAGAGAGAAAAATCCCAGGGTTCCTTGTCTTTTAAAAGAAAAGTTGCTAACTAAAAGGTGCTGTTGATTTTAAGTTACCTCAGTTGCTTTGGGCATATTGTGTATTTGATTTATCTAAGGTCCCACCCTGATGAAGTGTTGCCAGGGCAATGATGCATGCTTGAGATGGTTTGGTTTGGGTTTTAGCACAGTTCAGAACGGAAGTGTCCCAGTGGGAATCCAGTGGGATTCTGGAATTCAGATTAAGGCACCAGGTTAAGATTGGGATGGGTTGCTTGTTGCACAGAGGTTGATCTTAGTGGGGTTTGTGTCTCCAGGCAGAGGAGGAGGTGCACACTGAGTGAGATTTATTTGAAAATTCATGTTGTTTTGTATTGAAATCATAAATGTCTTAATTTACATGTCAGGTTTTCACCAGCTTTACCACTAAAGCAAAACTTACATGGTCTGTATACATATGTATGTGGTTTTGTGTGTATATGTAAGTACATCTCTTCCTCTTGGTATGGCAGTGGCCAGTTTTCAATTAAATTTGACAGTGATAAAGGTCACACAGAATTTAAGCTTCTACAACTTTTATAAAAGCAAGTGCTTGTAAAGAAGAGGGATAGTCCATTAATCTTCCTCCTCTAAATGCAAGTCCAAATCAGGGGTTTCTACATCACTAAGCCTTAAAGAATCCGAATGTTGGTGAAAACACTTATAAATCCCCCAAGCATAGGAAAAGCTTTACCCGGAGTTCAACTTTTATTCAAAAGGAAATTTAACTAAGCTTGACACAGATCTGTAAAAAGTCACATTCTATTAGCAGCTGTTCATGTTAATTATTTGGGCTCCCTGGGCTTGTTATCACATTAATAAATGTAAATATAAATTACACAAGGCAGAAGAATGTCATTTCTTTTAAGATTAATTTTTTCTTATTTATGTTATTAGCATATTGTTTCAGGTTCTGTTTTGCCTGGGCATCTTTCCTTGTGGAGGGATAAAAATCCATAGAGTCTGGTAAGTAGTTATTCTGCATTACTAAAAAGAGAAACTCCAGAGACAAACTGATACTTCTCCCAAGAAGGAATCGGTCTTGTCTTGGAAGGTGTCACTTTTCCTGTATCGAGTGATAGGGTTTAACTCACCTCACTGGATGTTGAAATCCCAGGGCTCCTTTTGGCCTAAAATTTATTAGTCGACCATCCAGTTCTGGCTGTAAAAAGACATATTTATTATTTAGAATAGGCTAAAAATGAAGATTTCACTATTTTCTTCTACAAGTAACTGTAAAATTCTACAGTAATGTTGCTTTGTTTGCTGTGCTGCATCTTGTTTTGCTCTGACTAAGCATACTTCAGAGAAGATTTGTGCCCAGTCTGCCCATAGTTGCACATTTGACAAGGCATTTGAACTTGTATGTTTTATGAGCCATAAAGCCATGAAATATTTTACATTTTGCTTAAGTTCTTATAGAATATCTATAGAGACTGATGAGCTAATAACAGCACCAAATGGAAGTTCAGTGATTGGAAGAAAAAAGGATTTTCAATCAGTTTAAAGGATTGGGAGGTTAGAGTTTTATAAAATAGCTCTTTAACTATACTAAGCAGTAGTTTGTAGTTGGAACTTTCGAGTTAGGAACCTTAATTGTAATCAAAGATCATACAAGCATGTTAAGAGTCCAAACAGTAAAATCAAGAGACAACTGGCATCTCATATTTCTATGCAAACAGCAATAAAAAAGCAAGCATTTTTCATATAACAGAGTAGGTAGCAAAAATATAAAAATTAACTAGCACAGAATATTTTCCTTCAAATTAAGGTCACAATAAAACCCAATAATTTGCAAATGTTAACCTTAATAAATCCTATTAGGATTATAAACTTGGAATGTAAACTTGAAAGTATCTCCCGCACTCACTGAGCCCTGTCACTTCATCTTGTAGGCACGGATTAGTGGAGGGTGTCCCTGCCCATGGCAGGGGGGTGGAACTAGATGGTCTTTGAGGTCCCTTCCAACCCAAACCATTCTATGATTCTATGATTCTCTTCCATATCTTAAACCAAGACGACTTCTTTTTTTCCTCCTTTTGCAACTTGCAACTTGATGTTGCATAAAATAGGAAGATTCAGCTTTGCTGTACTAGAACTTCTGGTGAATAGAATACAGAAACCATCCACTCTGCTACAAACAAAGACAACTTTTGCCACTGTCAGAGCAATTAATCTGTCTGTCTGAGGAAACAGGCTTCAGCACAGACATTTTGGTGGGCCCCAAAAAGCCCTTGGGCTACAGGCCAAGCAGGGGCTGCTACAAAATTCTTGCTGTACCTTCTATGTTGGCCTGTTTCTCTCATACCCACCTGTTTGTCTTGTAGCCAAAATGATTTGTCTTCCGGCTATTAGAGTTTTGTTGAGTTTGGTTGGTGTGTGTTTGTTTGTTTGTTTTTGTTTAATCAGGAGACTCGTTTACTGTTTTCCCACAGTACTTGGTAAAATGGACTCCTGACCTGGCTGAACATTTTAGCTGTGATCATAATACCTATGTTAAATACCATATGTTATTTTTTCTCCTTTCATATTTACATTAAAATTAAAATAGTCTTTTTTATCTTTATTGACCTGTATTTTCTACCATCTTCTTTTAGGAACAGATATTAATTTTTAATAATTATATATGTAATCATATATATTGATTAAACACACATCACATGCTTTTTCTTTTCAGACTATAATACAGCATTTCTGAAAAGCAATTTTTATAAAAGACAATTAATTGCAAAATCTAACTAATTTCTTTGTATACAGCAGAAAATGTTCAGTGTTGATTTGTATTATGTTGTAGATATGGCAATAGTAACTTTAAATTACTTTTCATGGCTTTTCTTCAGGAAGAAGTAACAACATAGTGGAATTTAGGTAGTAGGAAAAGTGTTACTTTTTATATAAGGAAAAGTATATTATGTATATGTATAGGGTATATTGTAACACATGTTCTTGGCAATAGAGGTAAAATTATTACATTTTCTTTACCAGTACTTTTATTTTTTAGTTCTTTGCTCTGCATCTTTCAATTTGTCAGGTTAGATTCTTATATGTATATTCCTAAACATTTTTTTTTATATTACACAGAGGATATTGAAACTTTTATTTGCTTCACTCTCCAGTGTTTGGAGAGTCTACCGATCTGTAAAGCATTGTCATTTGTATGTGTATATTGCAGAAAATAAAAGTAGCCAATATGCAACTAACTAGCAAAAACATTGTGCTCAATCCATCTTGGAAGGCCTTCTGCTAGAAACCTCCGTAACTCTGCTGAAGAAGATGCCTCTTGCCTTCCACAGCTGTGGGATGTAGGTATGCATTGCACAAAGTATCCAAGAATCTTTCCTCGGTTGTCATGACCCCATTAAAAAGGACTTTAGGAGCCCTCTTTCTGCCCTCATTAGGTCCCAAGCTACTGAGGCATCTAGGGTGCCGAAGCAGTGTGGATGGGCCATAAGGTATGGATGAGAAGGCCCTGCCCTGAGAAGCTTCTGGCAGCAAGGAGGAATGTTAAAAAATCAAAACCAACTCTTTCAGTTATATTTGGCTTGAAAAAATGCCGGGCTTTTAGTATGAATGTGGAAAACTTCATATATGGCTTGTTTTTCTCACAGAAGTGAGCAGAAGCCCAAGCGTGCATTAAAACTTTAGAGCTGGCTGAATAAAATTTTCTACAAAAACATAACTTCCGTGATACATCACAACTTCCTGATTTCAGAAACCTTAGTTTCTTGAAATCATCAGTGTAAGCGTGCACTCTTACTCATAAGACTCTCATCCTCAGCACATCTACAGGTGCCTCTGCAAAGCTTGCAATGCTGCTGGGAAGGACGTTCTCCCGCAAGCTTTCCCAAGGCGCCTGCTGGGAAGAGTGTGGCACTCCCTCAGATCTGTGCAGCTGCAACGTCCATCTTCAGCAGACAAGGAGTAAAGGCAAAAAGGTGTTGCACATCTTAAGAATATAGGAGAAATCGTGAGCCTTTAAAGACTTGCACTAAGGAGAGTTTCTTAACCTGCTGAGCCTTTGGTAAAAAGTTTAAGATGTAACTGTGGATCGGATCCTGCAAAAACTTACACGGGTGCTTAAAACTCAGCAAGGGAGTAGCACCATTTCAATACATCTTCTAAAGTCTGCAGCATGATGGACTAGGTTGAATGTGCTTCAATCTCTCTTTGTTCTCTGAGCCTAACAAATCTTCCTACATGAATAAGTAAAGCTAATAATCATGGTGTCTTTTGAAGTCACTCAGCAGTGAGAGCTACTTTAAAATCCAATTTTCTGTTGATTCCCTAGCTGGTTTAGCTATAGCAACATCCCTCCCAAAAAACAATCAATAAAATTGTGCACTTGAAACTACGTTTTTTTAAGTTTCATCTTAAAGTCATTTTCACTCAAAGTCCTCCTATATACAAAATACCGCATACAAATTAGGCCTGGAAATTTCAAACTGATTCTTATTTTTGTAATTAAGCAAATAAAACCTGCTGTTAAAATAAGGGTTGTTTTAATAAGCCCTGCTTTCTGCAGCTCTTAAAGAACTGATAATGATTCTATATCTGATGATACAAAATCAGAGATACTCTTAAGCATTATAATGTACAGAACACTGTAAGTTGAATCATATTTCCTAAAACTAAAGAAATGCTTGAAAGAACAAATGAATAGATGACCAAGCCTCACTTCCTGTGTTCAAATAGTTTCAGCATCTGCACCTGTTTGCTATAAAGATGACTGTCTCCAGAATTTAGTCTCACCATTTGTTGATTCTCTGTCATCTCACCGTCTCTTGCTGTGAGCACCCAGGGCCTCCATAAAGCAGGGCTGCTGGAGGATTAAGACAGAATAGTGGTCCCACGGTTAATTCTTTGTGGTAATATCTGTACAGTACAGCACCTTTTGTTAGATTCTGCTGACATCTTTTGAAATAACATGATTTTTTTTTTCTTTTCAACACATTTTGATTTGGTATGTACAGCAATATTAGTCTGTCTTCTGTCTGCAATCTGATTAAACAAACTAGACAATCGCTTGCACATTTTTAACTAAGGTGTCCTTTCCCTTTAAAATGTCACAACTCAAGGTGACTGCGTTGAACTACAAATGATGAAGTAACTAATACTAAAATCTATTTACTTATGCAGCACTGCTACAAAATAAAAAGTAACACAAACATGCCCCCTTCTCTGACAGTATATCTAAATACAGGCTCCATGTCCTCAATGAGTGGCTGGTTATTTATTGAGTAAGCAACTCCAGCATTAAACTGAGATGGACAATCTGATCTAATCAGCTTAATAGAGCCTACACAGCAGCGGATGCTACATCTGCCTTTTGATTGGGGGGACACACACATTACAATTATGGATGCTCTTTTTCATAGTACTTTCCATTTCTGCTGCTGTGTAGCAGATCCATACAGTTGGGGAAAAGTGCTTTCAGATAAGAAAGGTAAATAAACTTAAAGAAAAATAATAAATCAGTTATTCCAACATTAATTTTCATTTACTGCCATTTATAAGTAAGCTTGGCAATATTTGACTGACAAGGATAAAATATCAGCAAAAGAAATACCTGTTCCAATGGAAACATTTTCAGAAACCTATTTTGCCCTTTACTTCCGAAGTCGGAAATCATTTCCCGTTGTCTACTCAATACCGAAATCATCACATTCAAATGATACTTACAGTCAGAGTTTTGAAAGGAAGGCTTGCTGAAAAAAAAGTTTCCCTGCGCCTGCCTTACCTCTCCGGGCACTGCCGCCGCTGCTGCCGGGCATCCCGGGAGCGATGAGAGATGTGTCCCACTGCAGCCTGGACCGGGAGACCAGTAGCTGCACCCTCCATGGCATTTGATGGTCTGAAGCCTGTGGCAGGCTGGGCGCTTGCCTGGACCTTTCAGCCCCTCCTTTATCTCAACTCCCAAAGAATACTTACCTAAAACAAACACGGCCTCAGGTAAAAGGGGAGAAATGTCCTTAATGAGATTTCTTTTGACTCTCCCAAAGAGTTCAGAGATAGGGCTCTCACCTTGGCAGGCTGGCCCCGGGGAGAGCACTGCTAGGGAAACAGAGGCTTTTTGTTACGTTTGGTTAGCAAATCGCATGGAAAATAATCTGCGCCTTTTACGTCTCTGTTGCTGCTTTACAAAATCCGTGTTTGCTCTATATGAAATATATTATGCAAAACTCTTTCTGCATGTCTTGGGAAAACTCATCAACATCCTGTCCTAAAAAAGTGTAACAGAGACTTGAAGAGAATTTTCAATGTAAAATATTTTTTTTTTAAATGACTGAAGTGTTTTTCATGTCCTAACTTTAAAAAAGATACCAAAAATCAGTGAAGGAGAGAGAATTTAAAGACAGGCCTACTGACTTCCTCAAGACTACAGGGATGTTCCTTTAATTTGATTGCTATTTGATGGATGGAGAAGAAAGCTTATGTCAAGAAATATTACTTTGTCAATCAAAGAATAAGGGTTATGAACTCCATCGCTTTGAGGAATCATTTATTTCAAAGTATGCAATATATGCTTTAAGCCTACAAAGGCTGAATAGAAACAGACTTCTTCCAAGCTTTCCTCCCCCGCTTTCCTTTGTAGCATGCATTACTCATAGCCTGTTACATTGTACAAGAACAATTTGTTACCCGATGGCTGACATTATCTGATTTTCATTGTTGTGGTTCATTGCTACAGTTCACTTTGTTTCCTTTATTTCCCACTACTACAGAGATGTAAGAGGATTATAAGAACCTAAAGCTGAATTCTCTTTCCACCGGTGCTATTTACACATTGACATCAAAGGGAACAGACTGAGCTCACAAATATAATTGGTTACCACTCTGAACTTTCTTCACAGAGAGAGAAGAATAATTTTGTTTACTGAACATGGAATGTCCATTGATTATTTAGTATGAATTAGGTCCCTTCTAGCTGACTTAGCTGAAGAAACCATCAAAACAGTCAGTTTGAGAGGACAAGGAAAATTCTCAGTGTGAGCTGGACCTCTCCGAGGTGAACCTTGTGGCTCTTTTTCAAGTTATGATCCAGTTGGAGGCAGCACGTTCAGTCAGCAAGAAGGGGTTGGACTCACAGATAAAGACCACTGGATGTATTCCCTTGGAGACATCATTTTCCCCTGAAATTATTCTGTATTTGAAAACACTGTATATATACCTTTGCATGTGTGTTTTTATTGTGCATGCTACTGATTTTCCCGAAATTTAAATGCATTTCTTCCAACAGGGAGGACCTTAGGTCAGATTTGAAAGCCAGACTGATTCTCCTACATTGATACAAGTTATATGGTTTATTAGCTACTTGGCACTCTGGGGGACTGCTAAAAGTAATAGCGTAACGCACGTTCCGATGTTTTTGAAGCAGTCTTCAGTAACAGAATCTGAGATTCGATTTGTTGAGGTCCAATTCTTACATAAACTTTTCCTATTCTTGAGAACATCTTTTCTTGATGTGACAAATAAACACATTTCAAACTCAAAGGCCAAAGCCATTAAATGCTGCTCTGGGAAGCACTGACAATATCTAATGAAGGACTTACAGTCTAAATCTACTCCCTCCCATGTCTAAATACTGTATCACATTTGTAAAGTTGTAATTAAGTAAATAACACTGTATCTCAAAGAGAAAATATATGCACAATCTCAATCACTTTAAACATTTATGTATCAAAATCAGTACAATTCTTAGAATGAAGAATATGGTGAATAATATTCAAATAACAAAATATATATACAATAGCAACATGAGTGCTGAGAAAAAATGGCAAACTTCTTAAGTGACCTAAATTGTAATTAAATATCTTGGTGAATTACGGTCTTAAATACACATATATAATTTCATCAGCTTAGTTTTATTTAGACCTAATTTAACTTGATATTTGAAAGGGAAGTGTGCATTACAGAACTGATGTCGATAGTCCTGATCTTGCAATCAGATCCATATGTGAGGATAATTGATTTCTACCACTGGATAGAATCTGCCAACATGGATATTAGCACAGGACTAAAGCCTAAACTACTAACATATAGCTTGCCGGAAAATGCAAAGTTACCCTCTATTAAATCTGTTGATAAATCCCTGCAAGACCAAATTTATGACAAAATTATTGAAAATATAATTTTCTTAATCAAGTTATAATGTAATCTAATGTAAATATATAATGTAACACTGTAGAAAAAATGTAAGTTAATATTATATTATTGTACTAATTAATGGAAGCATACAATTTTAACTGGTATTGTCATAGAAATCATTAGCTAAAATCAGGTTGCAGATCTGTGGAAAATGGTTTATTCCAGTAAAATATAAGCAGCTGTAATAATGTATGATCTCTACTTTCTAAAAAAAAACTCCAACAAACAGGTAGCAGGCCAGTCACAGCTGTCTAATTTTAAGAACTATATTACTTTTTGCAATATACTTAATTTTAATACAAGGTACTGTATTTGGCGAAGAACACTTCACAGAATCAGAAAACACTGGCTCTGTTACAGCTGCTCATCCATTTTTCCCAGAAGCCAGGAGAATTTTTCAGACTTCTGATACTGAGAATAACTTTGACAGACTTGATTCTTACAGAGAGATGAGCCATAATGTGCTAATTGGAAGAGGTTTTTACCTCTGTGGGAAACTTGTTTTACTCAGTTTTCTCATGAAAGCACTTGTGCATTTGCAAGAGTAAAGAGTGTTCAATATAAATCGGTATAGTCAAGGAAACAGGATAGCTCTACAACATTTATAGTTTTGAGTAATATCTGGTATTTAACAAGGCATTTGTAGCCAGTAATAGCATGCAAAGCTTCTCAAAGAGAAATTGTTGGAAAAGCTTTTGGGGAACAGAGGGAGGAGGAAACCAAGCCATTCACAAAGCACAGCACGGCCAGTCTCATCATATTCCTTTAAAGTTGAAAAAAGACACTCATCTATGCTGGAGTTACATGGTAGAGTTGGCTCCCTCTTCTGAGCGGTCTCCTTTGGGAGCCTTCCCCCGTGGCCTGTGTGAAGAGCTAAGGGAGATTTAACCCCCCTAGACTGAAGCTGGCCTTTCTCTCCCACTGTGACTGTGTGGGGGATTCTCCAAGCTTGTGGGCAAAAATTCAAAACTTAGCCTATTCACTGTCTTCAGGGTTTTCCAAATTCTCCTTAAAAAAATACATGCGTGTGTGTGTGTGTGTGTGTTCAGCGCCATGCAACATCTTTCTGTAATCTTTTCTCTATGCCAAACCCCCAAGTGTTCTGGGAAGACTGAGGGCTATTATTACTCACTGTTTCTTTCCAAAGCTTCCTTCCACCCTCCTATAAGGAGGAACTGATTGACATAGTTATTTTAGAATATCTATTTTAGTAAATTTCCTGGTGCATTCAAGGTCTTGGCTTCATAATAATAAAAAAGAATGTTTCCCAATGTAAAATTCCTAACCTTTTAATCAGAGCTTGTCATGATTAAGTCTAAACTACACTATAGTAGAAACTAGAAAACCTACAGCAACTTTATGGCTTCAAACTATTCTAACTGACAATGTGCCAACACATGTAGAAACTTGTCTTAAAATGGTGACTGATTTTGCTTATATATTATTGTGCTTTAGATTCCCTTGCATCATGAAGTTTTGATTCAGTTTTCTTATTTACTCATAAACATTTCCAGGGCAATGGAACAATATAAACGAAAAAGATCATAGTGTAGTTGACTGCATTCGATGCCACCACAGGATTAAGCCAAGCACGTTCCTCACTGTGCAAAGGTTATATAAACAGTTGCATTTTGCGGTGTGCTCTGAAGGTCAGCAGTGCATGTGCTGTTGAACTGTTTCACTTTCACAGAGAAAGTGAATTTGGTTTGTGAGAGCTTTCTTTTGAGGTTGTATACTTTGCTTGTTTTCTTTCTTTTGATGTGCCTGGGTAAGTATTTTGACTTCCTGCATAAGATAAAGTCACACGAAGGAACAGTGTATAACGCCAAGCTAGGACCACTGGAGACTTTGTTGTTCTCTGTAGAATGTGTACAGGACATAGCAGCACAAGGCTGGTATTTCTTAAGTTTGAGATGGAGCAGGAGAATTATTTAAATTGACTCTCCAACTGGAATTGTCACCTGTTTCTGCCATGCATTGTGGAAACCAAAATTATGTCAGCAATTCCTACCATTTTCATAGAATCACAGAATGGTTTGGGTTGGAAGGGACCCTAAAGATCATCTAGTCTCAACCTCCTGCCATGGGCAGGGACACCCTCCACTAGACCAGGTTGCTCAAAGGTCCATCCAACCTGTGGGTGCAGATATAAAGTAAAAATGTCTTAGTAGTGGTGTTTTTGTTTTGTTTTGTTTTGTTTTGTTTTGTTTTGTTTTGTTTTGTTTTGTTTTATATTGATGCCCACTCCAAAATGTGCAGGGCCAGTTTGTTCCTTATCTATCTACAGTGCCAGTGTGTTGTTGCTGGAGAACTATTCAGGAAATTGTTCTTTTAGAATACCTATTTTAGTAAGTTTTCAAGTGCATACAAAGCCTTGACTTCAGAATAATAAAAAAAGAATGTAGCTTCACACCCTGTTCAGGAAACAATTGTCACGTATGAGTCAACTGCAACTTTAATGTTGGTGTCGGCTTCTTTCTTCTAGCCTTCTTGTATTTTTCCTCTTGCCTTTTTTTCCCTTTTCTTTTCACTTACTCACTAAATATCTGCTAGGATCAATCTGATATGTGTTCTTTCCACAGAACTCAATGTTGTGCTACCTCCCATACAAAAGACAGAAATTATTTAACAACTTTCCTGCATAGACGTATCAGAGGAGTATGTTACCTCTGTTGCATATCCTGTAGTGGCAAGTTGTGTTTGCAGCACAGGTGGCACATGCAAATCCTACAGTTTTATTCCCTGTCAGGCTGTTCTTCACTCCAGCTTCAATGACCAGCCCTGCTGAGCCCTGACTTCATCTTTCTTGTTCAGTGAATCCAACAAATCGGCTGAAATCAAATGCAGCCATTTGTGCCTGCTTTGCCCTCTGGTGGCTGCGCTGGACCGGTTATGGGACCTCGAGACTGGTGTCTTCATGTGGTTCTGTGATGGAGGGGATACTGCTCCTCTAGGTACCATGGTACCATGGGTACCATGGACTCTGAAATAAGGTCAGGTGGCAGTGTGGAGCTATTTCTGAGGCAGATGAGATCCTTCCCTGTTGCTGCAGAGAAACAAGCAATGAATAGTTTGGCTCTTACTGTTTTGTCACAGAATCACAGAATGGTTTGGGTTGGAAGGGACCTCAAAGATCATCTAGTTCCAACCCCCCTGCCATGGGCAGGGACACCCTCCACTAGACCAGGTTGCCCAAAGCCCCATCCAACCTGGCCTTGAACGCTGCCAGGGAGGGGGCATCCACAGCTTCCCTGGGCAATGCAGTGCCTCACCACCCTCACAGTAAAAAATTTCATTCTGATATCTAATCTAAATCTACCCTCTTTCAGTTTAAAGCCATTACCCCTTGTCCTGTCACTCCATGCCCTTGTAACCAGTCCCTCTCCAGCTGTCCTGCAGGCCCCTTCAGGTACTGGAAGGCTGCTATAAGGTCTCCCCGGAGCCTTCTCTTCTCCAGGCTGAACAACCCCAACTCTCTCAGCCTGTCCTCATAGGAGAGGTGCTCCAGCCCTCTGATCAGCTTTGTGGCCCTCCTCTGGACTTGGTCCAGCAGCTCCATGTCCTCCTTATGTTGGGAACCCTGGAGCTGGACGCAGTACTCCAGGTGGGTCTCACAAGAGCAGAGTAGAGGGGCAGAATCACCTCCATCAACCTGCTGGCCGTGCTTCTTGTGATGCCACCTAAGATACAGTTGGCAGGATCAAACGTAGCTGATGGGATAGCAAACCCATCGCTATAGTGGAAACCTGAGCTCAGTTCCCTGCCCTGCATCCACACCACAGATGGTACTGTGTGTGACACACAGAGCTGAAAGGCAGGTCCCACAGCCCCCATCACAACACTGAACTGTTGCATTCATCCAAAAACGTTGTCCTTCAGGACAGCATTAGCTCTGGAGAGCAGAAGCTGCAGGGCTCCCTGAGGAGACAGCCCTGTGGTGTCCAGGACAGGAGGTAATAGGCTGCTCCTCCTCACACCAGAACCTGAGGACAACTAACATGGCCCGGTTTATTTTTTTTTTTCTTTACACGTTGTGTCAAATCAGAATTTTGTATTTTCCGCAGCACCAGGTGCTCCTTCGTGACCGGGGCCACCGCCGGTTTCGCTGCGTGAGCCGCACCTTGAGCCCCTCTACGGGCGAGAGCGGCGCCGGGTTCCTCAACGCACCCCGCCGCCCTTTAAAAGAGGCGGGGCACAGAGTGCGCGAGGCCGCCAGCCAATCAGAGTGGCCGGCCGGCTCACCCAAACGGCTAGCCCTTTCGGTGTGGTACGGGCGGGGTGGGGCTTCCTGTGCGGCCGCTCGGCGGTTGCTGGCCGTTGGGAGGCCGGGCCGACGGCGGGGCGGGGCGCGCGCGCCATGCTGATCACGCTCTGCTATCTCTACCTATGGGCTCGTTGGGGGCCTTGTTCGGCCGCGCTCATCCGCCGCACCGTGCGCCGCCTCCACCGCTCCCGCTGCTCCTTCACTTTCTGCTGCTGCGCCGCCACCTCGGCGCTTCCGCCTCGGCAGCCGCACAGGCAGGTGCCGCCCGAGGAGCGAGTCTGCCTCAGGATAGGGAACAAAGTCTTTTTCACGGACGAGACGCAGGTACCGCCCCGAGCCGTGGGGCTGAAACCTGGGCGGTGCTTCGCCCAGCGGCGTCCGAAGCCGCTCGGGCGAGGAAACAG
>VXBL01002193.1:91018-102578 GCA_013400195.1 Aramus guarauna
CAGCAGCGGCGTGGCACGGCGCGGCACGGCGCTTTACCCAGCGTGGCGGCTGTCGTGAGCTGAGGTAGCGGATCTCGGAGGGAAAAAGGGGAGCGGCGGTTGCGGGCTCGGGGCTGCGCTTTCTCGTTCGGCGTGTGACAGCGAGCTTCTCAGTGGCGGGCTGGGGCTTGGGGTTGAGAAAAATAACTCGTGTAGCTGCCCGGGTCTGTCACAGCCCTTCTTGTCAAGGGTGAGGCTTAGGTAAGACCCAGGTAATTGCTTTGGTAGAAAAATCTTAGTACAGCTGTAGTTACCTCTCTTCACTACTATAGCTTGTTAGTTGAGCCAGTGGGCTGAGGAGTGGTTTTTTTACTACGTGCGTGTAAAGTGCAGGTTTGTAAGTACAGCTATGGCAATAGGAGCATTTGATAGTGTTTCCGTATTAGTAATGTATTTTTTAGCACATACAAGGCGTTAGTCTGAAAACGTTTGCCATATTTGTGCATTCACGATTTGTGTCAGAGATTTAAAACGTACCCGAATCTGTAATGGGGACTGAATCGAGCTTTTGGTTGTGGAGAGCTGCCTGTTTCTCGCAATACCGAATGTTGTTTCCAGTGAGGGAAAATGAGACGAAAAAACCCAAAATCTGTGAAAATCACTTTCTTTTTTGCAAAGGGACAGTGGGAGAGGAGGGTGGGGTGCGGCTGTGGCAGCCCATGACAGTGGAAAAACACTGAGCAAGTTTCACTGGCATGTCATGAAGTAAAACTGAAAGTAAGCTTGGTTCTGATTTTCAGATGTAGAAGTGGAACTCCTCTGGCATCTCCCCTCCCTCCCTCCCCCACCGAATCATCTGAATTATTTAAATGAATGTTTTATTTGTCACTAAATATCAGAATTCATGTGCATAAGGATCTTCTTGATCTCCTTTTTACTCATGTTTACACGTGTGTTTGTGGACATTATCTCAGTTGTTACACACTTTACTTAAATGGGTGTTACTGAAATGTATTTATGAAGCGTGTCACTGGTTAAGTGCTCACTCTTTAAGAAGCAGAGAAGCTTTTAATAAATTCAGTGTGTAAAGAGGATATTTTCAGTGCAGTGAAAATAAGATAAATGCTAATGGGGTTTGTTAAAACATAAGTCTTTTTGCTATCTAGTGAGCAGATTGTTTCATATTAAAAGTGATGGTGACAATCTCAGAATCTCTCACAAGAAAGTTAAATACTTAATTCACATTTTGATAAAGCTCTTAAAAACAAACCCAAATAATTGTCTGTGTATTTAGAGGAGTTCAGCCTCAGTTTACCCGGATTATTGTTTTGTAAATCATATTTCAACTAATTTATGCTGTTCTTTGCTCCACTTCTGCTCATTTCTGAAATAGCTTCTCCTCGGTCCTTGCACAGTAAGCACATTTTTTTTCTGTCTGCAATGTTATGCATGCAGACTGACTTTATAAGCTTGTCACTTCGTTTGTGTTTATTGGGAGCTGAGAAACCCTCTAGGGAACTGTAGTTTGGCTTGAAGTTTGGCATAAAATGTATTTGTGTCTTAAATATATGTATTGAAAGTTACCAGCTGCATTTGACTCTGAGAATCCCAGTGGAAGATACATGGCACACTGTCGAGGTGCAGTGTGGCAGACAAGGGCTCTGATCTGACTGCATTAAAGATAGAGGCAGCATCACTGTGGAGCTTTCTGCATCATCTGTGAACACTGTGAAGAGAAAAAGGTTAACTTAGCATGCTTTTTTTGGCATCTAGGAAGCTAGCTGAGCTACTTGGCTTTCTGAGTAGGTATAACTGCCTCTGGAATGAGATCAGTAACTTCCTTAAGATAAGATACGACACCAGCAAGTCATAAATTGTAACCTGTAAAGTTTTTTTTGTTTGATCTTTAATCAAATTGGATACTTAAGATAATATAAAGCTTTATGAGTTCAGTTCACGTTCCTGTGGAAGGTAGCGATGTTTACTCTTGCAGCTTCTGTGCTCAGTAAAGCTGGCTTGATTGGCAATGTATGTGCATAGATTTAGTATTGTGCGGTTTCATTTCAGATGTGGAGTGGTGCACATATTTAGTGTGCTATAGGGAAATTCTCTTATGTTTCCACATAAAATTACTGAAGGTGTGCAAAGCATGTGTTTCTAGTATTGTTGTAGAAAAATAACTATTTCTAATGTTTGCCACTTTTGAAATTAAATTCAATGCAGTATCTCCATAAAAGTTGATGTAATGTGGTGTGGGATCAGATTATGTATTGAGAAGCTTTGAGATTCTTAAAACTGTTCTTTGGTCTAATGGTTCCAGCTATTGAGCTTTATTTGCTCATTTGTGAGGAAAAGAGATGGAACCATTTTTATAATTAAGGAGATGTTTGTATAATGGTCTGCTAAGTGGATAGACAAATTTATTTTGAATGAGGTAAAGAATTAACTCCAAACTTAAAGTTACATACTGAATGAGTAATTTTAGTTCAAATGCATGAGGGCTTAATATATTAAATAAAAAAAAAGTACCCCCTGCGTAGTATATAATAGTTCTTGTGTCACTTGTGGCTCACAGGTTGGTTGGTTTTTTGGCAGATGGGCACAGAGACAGCATGGGACTGTATGTTTCCTGGAGGGTTGTTACCCAGCCAGAATGAATGCTGCCTGGAGTAATCTCCAGTTAGAGGGGCTGCAGTGACTGACCAGGCAGGCTGTGTGTTGTGACTGCTTTCTCAGTCCCTGCCAACTAGCAGACAGTGCCCTTCAGCCATCAGAACTGAGAGAACAGGGCTATGGGTTTGTGTAGTCAGAGGAGAAGAGGGAAGGAAGAGGCAGGGTGAACTGCAGTGCAAATGGGAGAGGAGGATTGGGTTGAATGAGGGATGTTGCCAGTGGCAAATGGCCCACAACAGTCACAGTGCCAATGGCATAGTGGTCTTGTGGCCTGCTCACTTGTGCACTCTTCCTGTAAAGCTGAAAGCTGGAGTCTGAATTGGCTGGAAAGCTTGGTTGTTACTTTTAGGTTTACTTTTGATGTGTTCCTGCTTAATGGTTGAGACCTTTACTCTTTTTTTTTCTTCATGGGCAGTGTGAAATGGTAGAGGCTGAAGGGTCAGATTTGAATTTAGATTGGGCATAATTTAAAAATAAACTATTTCATCAGATGCTTGCTATACAGACTTATTTTTCTTTCCTATCTCTTTCAGTTCCTTGATGACTTAAACAGATGGAGTCTGCTTCTCATTTCTCCTTTTATTTATCCTGATAAGTTACTTAAAGCAGAACGTATAGCTTTTGTGACAGAAAGCATTTCAGCTCAGAAAGATAATTTGCAGAAAGTACCTGGCTCTTCAAAAGAGGTAAGTAGTTCTCGTTGTTTCCTGCATAGAAAGTAGTACAGATGGGTCATTTGGTAGTTATAAACCTAAAACACTTGAAGGAAAAAAAATAATCAATCGCAGGTAGATTTTGTATGTTTATAATGTTATTTGGAATAAAAAGGTAATCTCTTCATTAAAATGAATCACTGTCAATACTAGTTCTATTTTATGCTCCAGATAGACCCCCTAGATGTTTTATTGAGATTTTTTTAGTAGCATGCTTCTCTGGCTGTGGAGGGAAACTGCAGAATTCCATTGTGACTTTGGATAAGTCATATATGGTCAGATATGCTGAATAAGAAAAAAATACCTGAAAGCTGTCGTACCAAGGCAGATCAAAAGTCCATTTAGCTCAGTATCCTGTCTCTGACACTAGCTGAAACAAATGGCTCGGTAAGAATATGCAGAGCAAGTATGTGTTAAGATATCTAAAAAGCTCTACAAGCCTCCAACCAAGTGGTTGTGAAAAGTTGTAATTGAAATAGAAGTCTCTCTTGGAAGCTTCCTTTCATTGTGACTTATAAGTACAAGTTAAAGTATTATACATTTAGATAATTTTGTCAGTCTGTAGAAGTGAGGCCAAAATCAAGCTTTTAATCTCTGCTTTTCTATCAAATGAAGTGGGAGAATGGCAATACTTTTTGGTTAGAATTTTGTAAATTGTGTTTGCCTTTTAATGCATAATATTTACAAAATGTTATTGAGGCAGCCAAAGATATAAATTAAACTAGTTCTGAAATCTTTATGGCAAGCACACTTACAAAATGTTCATGTCCTAGATACTTAGCAGTCTAAAAAATGTCTTCTCCACTACTATACTGAAAGTGCAAAGATGTGGATTTAAAAGATGATGTTCTAAAACTTGAATTACTGAATATATAGCATCTCTAAATGGATTATGCATAAAAATAGTATCCAGACCCTATCAAAACTTACTATAAACTTGAGATAATGTTTCTCTCCCCTAAACTTTTTTGCTCACATGAGGAATGCTTGCTGCTCAGACATCTCAGCTTGGATGCAGGTCTGAATGGGGAGAAAGGCTGTAAAAGATAAACTTACCTTGCAGGGATGAAAAATCTTCTAACTCGTACAGTTTGTCATAGTTCCTTCCTAAGGCAGTCAGTTGTGTGTACTGTATGCTCTCTGTAGTGAAGAGGACAGAAGGGACCTTATTGCCTACTGGAAAGAGGAGAAATGGAAAGACGTGCATGCTAGGGTATCACTGGATAGGCGATAATAAAACCTCTGGCCTGGTTGCTGGGGTACCATAAAATCGACAGAGTCCTCCTGTTAAACAGGCTGTGCTCCAAGCTAGGATCACTATCTGGGGGCAGTCCATAAGGTGTCTTCCTGAATAGCCCCTGCTTAGCACCCTAAAGGGCTGTCTGTCATCCTTGCTTTTTGGCATGAGGTTTCAAGCGTCTTTTTTGGAGTTAAAGGAAACCTACTTGTGGCCTGTCCGTTTCCTTGGATGAGGAACATATATTTTCCAGGCCACTTGTTCTGGGAAATGATCTAGGAGTCCTCTGCTGGAGCAAACATTGAGAGCAGAGTGGTTGGTAAATAGTCTTATCTAACTCGAGTGCAGGAACAGAAGGACCGATTGGGAATGGGCACAATTACAGATTTGTGCCTGCAATCAAATTTTTAGTACTTTCATCCTCCATGGGTAATTCCAGAACAGAGTGCGCTTTTGGAGCATGTTGGTCTGTGCCCTCTAGAGGAATGATGTCCAGGTGAAGTGCTGCATCAGGCAAAATCATTATCTCCCTGAAGCTCATAGTGTGAGGACTGGAGGCACTGAAAGCTTGTTGAGAACTCAGACTTTTTCTGCTGAAGTCTTCTGACCCTGCTTCCACTGGCCTCATGTTTCCTTGGAGCACACAGGAAATAGCTGCATTAGCTGGTTTCTAAATGTTTTTAGTGCCTTTGATGTAAGACTGGAATTTATCCAGGTGGGCCCTAGTCCTAGGAGATAAGTTAGGCAGGATACTTGTTGTCCTCTCTACATTGTCTCAGAGTGTAACTGAGGAGTGCTGGGCCAGCTCAGACAGAAGGCTAAGGGAGGTTGTTGGNNNNTACACTCTTTCTTTACACTCTTTCCTCTTTTGTACCAGAGACGTCCACAAAAACATCTGAGTTGAAGTTCTAGTTTGTGTTCTTCTGGGGTTTATTGTTCAGCAGAGGTTTTTAATCTTGTTGGTTTTGTTTGCGTTTTCTTTAGAATGGAAAATGTTTGCATTCTTTTGTATACAGTACTAATTAATTTGATTTGTCAAGCTCAAAAGCGATAGTCCAGGCAAAAGACTGAAACTAAAGAGGAAAAAGACTCCTGTTTTATTTTGTTTATTGTTCTTCTATGTACATGTCACTTCTAGTGAAATGCTTTTAATTCTGCTACCTCTGGCAGCCAGCTGTCAACATAGGCAGGGACTGTAAGAACAGATTTCTCCTGTGACCTATGATAATTTCTAGACAGAAAAGCCATTCTTTGTAGAGCTATTGGTGATCTGTGACTGGTTTCTGCTGAAACTGAGTTGGACCCAGAAAGTACGAGTATAAATAATTTCTCATCTCTTACTAAGACCTGGTCTTTCATTTTGTATTGTGACAATTTCTAAAAAGAATGCTGCTAAAAAGAGCAAAAGTAAACTCCTAGGGTTTAATAAAAGTACACACTATCAGAAGTTGAAAGCCATGTCTTGGAAATAAATGCATATAGAATTTTACTTACAGAATGTGATGTGATGATGCTCTCCTGCCATTTTCTATGTTACTTGAAGCTTTTATAGCCTTGATCTTTGGGAAATGTGTATTTGTATTCCCAATTTGCTTTCAGCACTTAGTGTGGTTGTTGCTTTGCTTACTTCTCTCGGGACTGTAGCAGGTATGGCTTGCTACACAACCCTTCCTCAGTAGAGTCTTTTGATTGTGTTCAGTCTCGTACATTGACCTCTGTAGTCATGACGGGTGCAATTTTTTATGAAAGGAACTGTCAACTGAAAGCCTTCTCTAGTTGAGATGCGTTGTCTCATGATACTATTAGATGTAGTGGTGGTTTTAAACACGAGGCATCACAGAAACAAGTCTTAAAAGTGATTCTGCCAATTTAGTGTTCTATAATGCTAGTAGCTGACTTTTTTTTTTTTTTTTTAAAAAGTACTTTCTTTAAAATTACTTCCAGTCTTTGGGTTTGCTAGTTGTGCCATTTTGGTTTGATAATGTCCCTCTGTTGGCTCTGCCTCCTGTTGTGCTGCCTTTTAATAGCAGAATCCTTTGGGAAGGAAGGGCAGTTTTTATTTGCAGTTCATCTTGCAGATTCATAATACTGTTGGTATTTTGATTTTTTTTTCTGTAACCTTTTCAAACTGAAAAACATGCTTTATTCTAGATTGTGAAGTGGTCAGACTATTGTTCACCGTTGGCCTATAAACCTGGTGAGCCTTATAAGTTAATTGCTGAAGCAAGTGTAGATAATTTCAGTAACCTTGGAATAGCATTCATGGAAGACAGGCTTCAAATGGATAACGGAATGGTGCCACACAAGATTGTTTGTAAGTATCTTCCCAAATAGTTTTTAATGGTAGAACATGTTCGTTTCATGGTTATTTTAGGACTGTGCATACAGTCTTTATACCTATATAAAACCCCATGCTGTTGTTTTCGCACAATGTTTTTTTCCTGTTGTCATTCTAGGCAATTGATCACTCTGTAGAACTACCATATTTTATAGTCAATACTGTGAAATATAGAGATCCTTGGAAAGTTAGACCACTCTTTGAGTGAGGAGTTCTCTTTACAAAACATCTTATGAATGCAACAACAGAAATAACAGAAAAATGGATAAAATTTTTTTTTAATAAACTCCCCTCTTTTTCTTCAATGCC
This sequence comes from Aramus guarauna, assembly GCA_013400195.1. Taxonomy (NCBI): domain Eukaryota; kingdom Metazoa; phylum Chordata; class Aves; order Gruiformes; family Aramidae; genus Aramus; species Aramus guarauna. Next base: position 98,268 of record VXBL01002193.1, read on the forward strand.
TCATAAGCTACTGCCAATATTTCACTTTAGTATGATGAGATCTCCTAGTATCAATATGTTCTTTAACCTTTTGTACATATATGAATGTATAAATGTCACAAAGTTGAAGTTAGAGAAATATTTCTCTAAGTCTTATCTGTTAGATTAACTAACCTATTTGGAAAAAAATACAGAAGGTTTTGGACAAATATTCTCTTTTTTTCAGCTTTGAAATAAAAGTGTATTCAAAGCTAAACATAGGTTGAGAATAATTGCTGAACTTGAGCATCTTAATCCTTTAGATCACTGAGAGAAAAGCTCACAGATGTTTTCTAAACAGGGAGAAGGAAGGAGGGTGGTGTCATTGCTAATTGAATTCTGAATTTTTGGTGGATAGTTTATTTCTTTAGGGGGTGATTTTTATGATATCAAAACTATGACCCTTTGTGTCCTCATTAGTTTAATACTTTCAGCTAAGGCAGGGAGGGAGTTTGGGGCTAATTCCACAGAGAGGAGAAGGAAGTAGTTGTGGTTGTACTTGTAACACCATTCTTAAACAGAATTGTTGTCTGGGCTGTTGGAAGTCCAAGCTTCACCTCCCTTAGCTGCATGAGATTTCAACTTTTTTTTTCTAGCACTGTTCTAAAAGTGCCATAATATGCTTTCTGTAGGGTATTGTAGAGTAGCGGGCTCTCAGGGGGTAGAGCCACGCTTTTTTGTTTGTTTGCTTTTTTGTTTAGCAACAGTCTCATTTCTTCCTGCCTAGTTGTGTCTTCTCAGCTGTGTTGATAAAACTGTGGGTCACATAGAATGTAAAATAATGATTTGGGCTACAAAAAAATCCTCTTCCCTGCCCCTCACCAAAAAAAAGGGGGGCTAGTGGGGTTTTTCTGTTTGTTTGTTTTTGTATTTGGTTGTGGGGTGTTTTGTTTGCTTGGTTGTCCTTTTTTACGTAGATCGTAGTCCATTGGCAGAAGTCAGGGAATGACAGAATCGAGAACAGTTAGCTGGGGTGCAAGAGAGTAGGAACATGCTCACAAATGTATCTGCTTTGAAACTCTGTCTCTTGGTGCTGTTCTGCAAAAATATTCATGTAGTGAAGGGATGGAAGCTAAGACAATACCCCAGTCATTTACTTTTCAGAACGTTGTCTGGCTCATTTTGCTTCAGGTACTGTGTGCATGCTAGAACTGCTCCAGGAGAACAGGCTGATGGAGGCTATTGATGGAATAGCATGTAGGTTGGTAGCTGTGAAATTCTCCTGGGATGTGAAAAAAAAATCTTGCTTCAAATTTCTGCTCCAAACTAGGCAAAGGGGATATAGTTTCAAGGAAATGCAAGTATTGTTAAATGAAGAAAGTGTTTAAACTTGGTTCTGGTGTATTGTGTGCCAGTTGACTATTTTGTTAATCAATTTTCTCACAGAATTTCTTTGAGAAATCAGAAACAAAAATATAGTAAGCTTATTTGGCCTTATGGGAGTGCAGAAGGATTCAGGAAAATTTTGCAGACTTTGATTTGAAATATTTTCATGGCTTAGCAGCTGAAAGAAAAATTACCTTATAAAGGGTAATTTTTCTCTCCTCTTTCTTATTTAGATTGCTGTGCAAATTTCACACTGACAGTAATCATCTTTGCCCTTCTTTTCTCACTTGTATTTGCCAGAAAATTTTTCTCTTTGCATTTCCATCCTTTTCAGGAGGAGAAAAAGGAAGGTTTAATAATTCTTCCTATTTGCTAGTTTTCCCTAGGATTCTTAGCTCCGAGGTCTTGCTGTGGGTGCATATATCTCCCTTTCTGCAGACTGAAAACTGTTCAGTTGGAGGGGTTTTTTTTTGTTTTTTTACTCCCTTTTACTTGCGCCAAACTTCTATCTGCAGCCTTCAGCAATGCAAGAGACATAGTTCGATGTCTCTATCTTACCCAATGTAATAATTTTATTAACTTATTTCAAAATAACAGCAAGCAGTTTTTTACCCTGCCCTTTTTAAGACACCAGTATTTTTCCAAATGTACTTACCTTGATTCATTTTGTCCTTTGCTGGGGACAGAGGCACAGGCAAAATAACAAGCTGACAAGGTGATGCATTTATGAGAACTTCCTCACCCTCCCACCCATAGACTAGTGTTCCGTTAAGAACACATCCGCATTGTGTACAGTAGCGGTCGTGTTTTACTTTTGTGCGAGTATTTTTGCACTCACAATAAATGTCAGTTTGTTTAAAGGTCCCTTGTAAATATTGAGTGTTGTGCTTTCAGTCAGACTTCGCTGAAACAGAGTCACTAGAGTAAATTACTTGTGTTATGAGTGGAAATTTATTATGTTCTAGGGAGGGGGGTGTGTTAGGATTTGGTGTATCAAACAAGTGAAAGTCTTGCTATTGTAGATGATTTGTACTGAAACTGAATCTAAATCCCACTGTGGCAGTGTTATTCATCATAGCTCTTTTAATATCATTTTTATAACCCCTTTTTCTTATTCTTTAACTCTTCCAGCTGTCCATTTACAGGAATCTACTCTGAAGGAGTTGGCCCAGGTGGCACCATCTGTAAAAGAGCAAAGTGTAAGCAGTACACAAATGGATGAAGTAACTCCTGCTGCTACTTTTGGGACTACTGTTAAATCAGAATTAGGAGTAGCTGAGTCTGCAGGGCAAGGTGAAGAGGAGAAATCCAAGCTAGAGAAAGAACATGAGCATGAAGATAAATCCAGCAGTCTGTCTGACAAAGAGACAGGTGCTGGAGAACATCATCACTTGCATCTTTCCAGCTGTCATGAATGCCTGCAACTTGAAAACAGTACTATTGAATCAGTCAAATTTGCCTCTGCAGAAAACATTCCAGAGCTTTCTGATGATTGCAAAAGCAAACTGGAAGAGAAGAATGATGACTGTCTAGTAAGAGGAATAAAGAGAGTAAACTTTGCTGGAAAGTCCCCTAACGTGTTGATTTATCTTGGCTCTGAAACTGCAAAAGCGGAATTTGAGCAGGTAAAATCAATCCTTCAAGAATGCATTGGAATAGACAGCTACACCATCTACCAGCTGCGTGAGGAACAAGTTCTGAAAGATCCATGGATTGATAATGCACTGCTGTTGATCATTGCCACTGAGGAGCCTATTTCTGGGGAGAACCACAAACAATTTATCAAGTTTTTATCTAAAGGTGGAAAGATTCTAGGGTTTTCTTCATCTTTTACATTTGATGGCATACAAATAAAGAGAAAAAACAAACTGAAGAAGACTGTTCATGAATTAGTGGTCTCTAAAATGGACAGCACTGAAGTTAAGTTGAATCTTTTGCTCAGTGGCTATATTTTTGAGGAAGTGATGAAGGAAGATACCAGCAAAGTGAAGACATTGAGTCGATTAAATAATGCTGATAAAGATACAATTATTGTTCATGTGACTTATGGAGAGAGTGGAGGAGAAGCCATTCTTTCTCAGGTACTGTGTATGCAGAAGCATTAATTTGCTCATTGCTACATGATGTTGTGATAGGCTAAAAAATTCACTTGTTCCCACTGCATGCTCGTGGGGATGCTTGTCAAGGGGAGGTACCACAGTGGGTGGTAGAGGAGAAAGCAGATTTGCATGATAAGCAAGCATCTTCAAGAGCAGAGCTGTCCTTTCCTTCCTGCTAGAAGTTGTGCAGTGATAGAACTGTGCATTTTGCATATTTTGGGAGGTGGGAACAAGAACAGCCAAGTTGTTGGTGGACTTGGAGTGAAAGCTTATACTGACAAGATAAAAACAGAGACATGCTTACAAAAGTATGAACTACAATGAAGCAGAGAGTCAGGGCAGGATGTAAAATAAACCTTGCAAGAAACTGAAAGATGTCTTCTGTTAAGGTTTAAGGTAAAGCTAGCCAGGACTTCTGGAAATCTGACTAGGGAATGAGAGCGTCTCAGCCTCTCTTACTTGTTGCATGCCATGTTTAGAAAAACTGTTCTACAATTCTTGCTTGAGCAAGTAACTACACGATAAAGGTTAGTCTGACTGCACTGAAATGCCATTGTTGATTTCAGTCTGTTGGTTCTTCTTTGCTACTTTTGTTACCATTTTCTTAGTTATATTCTGTTTGTATCTTAATGTTATGAATGAAGCAAACTATTTTTTGATTTCTTTAGCAGTGTTTTAAGGCTAATTTCTGGATAGATGTTAGGTTCATAATATTGCATTGCTGTTCTGTCATTTAAAAAACCCCTTTATTCAACTGGAATGCATTTTTTTCTGTTTACTATCAAAATTAAAGTTCTAAAACTTTTTTTTTGTTTTCTAAACCTTGATGTGTTTTCAGTCAGTAATATATGCTCCTTTTTTTTTTTTT